>JAQFZG010003599.1:0-13284 GCA_034695465.1 Entomobrya nicoleti | reverse complement strand
TAACCTTTGAAGTTTTTTTCCCATTAACTTTACTTCTACACAGTTTCAGTAATTACAGTTGCTTTTGTATCTTTCTTTTTATAACCTTGGGAAAGGGCAACACTACCTCCAAACCTGGTTAATATTTACTGCGTCAAGTTCATTCAACCTAAAACCTATCATTACTTCATTAACTGTATTTCTCTTTCAATTTGTTACAAAAAGAAGCACAAAACTCACAAACAAGTCTATAAATATCCCCCTTTTAAACACACATGACTTGAATATATTATCGGGAAAAATAAAAATAAACTTCAACTTTATTTACTAAACAAACCGAAACCACCCAATCGATTATTGACGTATACCTTACGCATCAAATATAAGAAACATCAAAAACTGTATAACATCATAATGTTGTATTTGGACTTTTTTCCATGTATCCCATCCAAGCAACATTTTTGACATTAGCACATTTGGTGGTAGTACATGAATAGAATGCGTCCCTAGACATTAAATAACGGAAGTAGTTAGTACCTCTTAAAGTACTACTCAGGGAGAGACTCTTGTAAGAAATTTCTAGTCTTTTTGCGTAGTTCCCTACCTTATCCAGAATTGCTACTTGACTTCCTATTTTGGTGAGTAGAGAAGCTCTAAATAGCAATAACCAACAAAGAAGATATAAACCAGTACATATTTCACAGCTCAACGAAAGTTTGCGGAAATTTAACACGTTCGTTCGTTTCATCTTCTCTGCTTTACTTTCTCCAGCTTGGTTAGCTTTAATGAAAACGCAATATGTTCATCTAAATAACAGTCCTTATGTAGCATGTGAAAATTGCGGAAATACGTCGTTTCTTATTGAGCCTCATGGTTTTTTCATAGGACTAATAACCCAACAATAACAATCAATGACAAGCTCTAGGATCCCCAAAATATTCCTACGTGAGGTAATTGACCCTGTCGACTGTAAAGTTAACTTAAATTACATTCGAATCAATTTTTGGTCCTTTTTATATTTGTTTTTGATTATATCAGCAGAGATAAAAATAAATATAGCTTTTATTTTCTATGATGTAGAACTGGCTTGACGACACTATTCTGTTTGTATTAAAGGGTACAAGTTTTTGTCTAGACAATTATGTACCATAGAGCACGAAAGACGTACCAAATCAAAACGTATAGCTTAACGTTATAAGAATCCAATCTTGTCTGGAAGAAAATATTACTTTATAATGTAATATTAAACGTGATCTTTTTGTCAAGCTGATGTAGCCCTGAGAGTGGCTGTGCAATGAAATCAAAATGATGATCTATCAGAAAAAAGGACTAACGATTTGACATGTATTTTGTTGACTTTCTCAAAACATAGGAAAGTCATGACGGTTTTCCATTACTCCATTTTAAGCAAATGCTAAAACAAGTACAGTATACCCTCCAAGTTATATCCAAAAGATGACACTAAACTAGTGTTTAAAAAAGTACACTGAAATCAAATCAAGACAGAGGTCGAATTCAATAATAATTATAAAATATAAAAGGGAAGACTCTCTTAAAATTATCTACCCTGATTGCTGAAATTTACAGTCACTTATATGTTACCCTTGCATATGTATAGCGGAATTATATATATTTACATATCTGTATATATCATACATATTTCAGTTCCAATGATAAAATCGATACGGGAGAAGACGTACGTTCATATGGAAGATTTGCGATTCATTAGATTCTTAAGACTTTTTTGTAAAGGACATCGTTTCTATCACATTTTTTCTTAAGTAAACTTTCATCGATGACCGATTTCTATATTCGAGTAGATAGTAATGCAAGTGATAAAACGACGAATGACTATAAAAAGGACAGCAGACTTTTTATAGTCATACCACATAGCTTTCCTTAATTTTGTTATGCATTAAAAACCCATTTATTTTCAAAAAAAGTATTACTGTATTTGTTATCCTATTTCACTTTAAACTGCAATCATATTCGTTGTAAGTTTTCTTCGACACAAAAGCCCCTAGCAAGCTGGTGAAAGTAACGACTTACTTGTCTTTGTGATTACTTTCTGTTTTGTTAAGTTTAATTTAATAGAATTTATAACGCATTTTGCTATTCTAATGTACCTTTATATATATTCGTAAGAATAACTATCTTTAATTTGTTGTTGAAATTAAATATATCACTTAAAGCTCATTTAGAGACTTGACAGCATTTTCAGCTTGAAAAGCAGAACAAAAAACTTGTATTAGCTGTCCACCATAAAATATGTAACTTATTTTGTTGAAAAAAAAACCTTAAGACAAAGACAACTTGAAATAAATAAAAAAGCCATCAAATGAGTTTCTTGAATAACTTTCATCTGAAGAATCTTTTTAAGAAAGGAAAGTGCTTTTAATTCTGATAGAATCTATGAAGTTCTCGTTTTCCTTTTAGCTTAAGGCAATTAAATAAAACAGACTACTTGAGTTCTAAGGAGTCAATAAATTTTCCGAAATACTTTAGCTTAAGATATCACAGAAAATGCGTAGAATTTTCACAAAACGTACAATGCTGAAAAAAGAGAAAATGCTTTCAAGTGTTCTTATCTTCAACTTCATCATAAGTCGTTAATATTCTGCATCTATGTAGCATTCCTTTAAATTCGAAAGACGAAAGGCAAGAATTTCTTCAGTTTTCTCTTTTTTACTTTTGATAAAGTTTATGCTGTGTTAGCATTACTGTATAATTTTAAAATAACGTGATGAATATATTTCTCTTGGTTCTCACCCTATTGATAGTTTAACATTAACTTTATTTTGTCATAAATAAAATTGTCTTTTTCGTGTTCTTTTGTAGCTTTAAGTGAAAGTATCTGCTTAAATACCAATTCTATATTTGAAAAGTATATTTACGATATATGTCAGTATAAATTTTGTTCTAAAAGCGAAGTTAAATTTTTCTTAGAGATTTTGTGTTCACGTAAAATTATTAAGACAATTGCTTGTTATTGACTTTCCCATTTTAAATTATATTTGAAAAAATATCTTTTAAAATACCAAATGACGATTTTATTCGACACAATCTTTAACCAATATATTTATTCTCATCTGAAAGCTTGAAAAAGGAATTCTGCTGTAAGTCTAGAAGAATAATGGCCTACTTGTTCGCCAACCTAACTTTTACTTGTCTACACAATAAAGTGAACAAATGTGTACAGAAAGCTTGCCTACGTATATAACGGTATACACTGATGTTACTCACAATTCAATGCTTCCAATGACCCTTTCTTTCGAATAAAAACTGTGTCCCTGGGGATTGGTCAGTTTAACCATTCGAACAACACGGTACAATACTAACCTTTATTTAAGTGCAAGACCACTAGATAATGAAATAGCTACCAAAATATACCATCAAAACAAATGAACAAGGTTCTTTCTTGTTTGCATTAAAAATAAAATGAAACAAGTTGTATATTTTGTATAAGTATATAATGCAATAGTTACAACACTACACTAGTTAAACCGTAATAGTTTACAAGACCCACAAAAACACAACATGACGATGATATAGTGCCTTTTGGTAAAAAGGATCCTTTTCGAACGGCAGTGCAAAGTTAGGCTTCTGAAAAAGTT
This sequence comes from Entomobrya nicoleti, assembly GCA_034695465.1. Classification (NCBI taxonomy): domain Eukaryota; kingdom Metazoa; phylum Arthropoda; class Collembola; order Entomobryomorpha; family Entomobryidae; genus Entomobrya; species Entomobrya nicoleti. The sequence continues at coordinate 9,691 of JAQFZG010003599.1, read as the reverse complement.
ATACTAAATCTTCGCCTGTGTATTACTACAAGTTTTGCTTTTTCTGGCTTTTTTGTAAATTACTTCTGTAATACAAACGTATAAGACCATGGAGAGAAGCCTGTAGTAAAAACTAATGAAAAGACGCAGCGCTGGCAAAGTAACGATGCTTGGTAGAAAAGTAATCAAAATGTAAACTAGGTTTGCATTTTTTAACTGGGGAAGTAAATTAAGCAGAGGTGAATTAAAAAAGATTTGGTATTTTTAAACTCGAAACCAGCTAATTTTCCTTGCGTACATGTATCCTTCAACCCATCACTTTATATAGTAGTTGTGGATCTATAATCGTTACAATAAAAAAAATTGGTCTAAAACATGATTTTTGTAATGGATTTGATTTTTTCTATCAATGAAAGTAGAAAAGTTGAAATCTTTATTTATGAGCAAATTACCACACTTTTAAGCAGATTTGCCATTCTACCATAAAAATGATTTGCTTGCGAACTTTAAAACTTACATGTAAACTTTAAAAACAGCACTTTATACATTAGTTAGAAAATTGGCAACTCGTCCAAACAAATTAGGCCAACATATTGGTAAACTAATATACTAATAAGCCAGTCATTATAAAAATCTGAAGCTTACCAAACCGAAATAAAGTTTTATGGCATGTCCCATTGTCCATATACGACATATTCTATAAAAATAGTGGCATAACAAAAATATTCCCTTTTCCCCTTCGGTAGTACTAATATGCATTAAAAATAAGTTTACCCACAAATTGTTCCATTTTTTTGTGCATTTCCCCAAGTGATGCTGCAAGAGAAAATCGATACTTTTTGGCTTCATTCTTTTCTTGCGGGCATCCAAAAAGAAAACTTTTGGTAACTTTTGCTGTCTAACTCTTTACGTTAGGGATTTAGTGAAAGTAAAAAAAACACTGCTGGGAGCTGCAGCCAAAAAATATCATAAATGTATTTGGCACACTATTATAACAGTTAGATGCATAATAAAAATCTTCATTGTTTCATCACAAACTTGTACGTTCTTATATAAGTATACATATAGATCATGTTAGTACTAACGACTTCGAATCCAAACACGAACACTTGCCATACTTTTTTTGCTGGTGGCGAGCGGCATCAAAATATAAAAATTCAAAGCGATTTTGCTACATATTCATAGGAATGCTGACACCAATCTAGTCTGTTTTGAACCAACTTACACAAATTTTTGCAATGTTTTATGGAATTAGGAGTTATATAATGGGTTCTTTGAATGACATACAGTTGCAAATTTATGAATTTCAATATTTTATATGATTCTTTATAAGAGACACAATAAAACTGATAAAAATTACTGTATTTAAATACTTATTGATTATTTGAGTAAGAATAGTGAACTTGACTCACCTGCAAAAAAGAAGTAGACCAAATGAAATCTCAGGTCCATCCTCACTGCTTATTTGTTCATTCGAGTTTTATTTTGTAGTGATTGAAATAACTTTTTAGTTTAGTAATACAGGTAGCACCGCACTGTGAACTTTAACCTGGAACCTCTTGATTTAAAATTGATTTAATATTTTTTGGCGTAAAAAAGATGAACGTCAGAATGGCGAGTTGATTGTCATAACGTATTTTTTAATTCATTAAAGTTTCCGCTGCGATTCCGGTTTGATATCGTAAACATATTTCTCGGTATTCAGTTTGATTTTAAACTCCACAGTTCACAGGAATAATTCCTTTTGTTGAGTAGACACTCGAACTTGGCTGGAACTGCAAGAAAAATAGACAAAATTATGTTTTATTTTTATTACATTTTTTTAAAAATATTTATTAGAAATATTTTAATGCACTTTAAGATAACTTTGGTGAGACGACATATTTCCGGTAAACTACAGAAGGTTTATTTAATGTTCTCATCTCATATTTGGTGTGGAATATCACTTTATGTTCCGTCTGTATTTTTTTCTCGAATTGTGAGAAACGTATGTCATCAAAACCCTATTTCGCTCTATTTCAGATTACCTGAGCTATTTAAGAAAATGGGTATGACCCAAAATTCAGAAACACTGTCATCATTTGAATGCATTTGCTAAAAACGGTAAAGAATTGTGCTAAAATTATATTTTTGATTGAATTAAAAAAGAATGGTGGTAATATTGTTGATAATTGGCCCAAATGTATACCAACTACGGTAGCAAATATAATGGATGACTCCAAAAAGTTGGTTTTTATTTGTTTTAGTGCTTATTTTTATGTTCAACTTAAGTTACTTGTATGCCATTTGTTTCAATGTAGCTCTTACAAAAACCACGAAATTTGTCGAATCACATTGTTTAGATTGATGTATAATAAGCATTAGCAGATGTTTGTTACTTTCACTAAATTTGAAAATGGTCAATTTTCAAACCCAATCATTATTCCATTGAGTTCACCCAACTGCAAACGTATCATTACCCCATTAACCGTAATGTTTCCTTTTTGTTCCATTACCATCACAAGGGCGCATAATTTTTTGTTGCCATCTACGCATAAATGTATAAAAGTGTGTACATGTATGTTTAACTGTGAACAAATTTGCACCAACATCCTCTCCAAAATAAACAAAATACCATCAATTTTGTATTGCATGCTTCTTATTGAAACACGCTTGAATTTTTTTTAAAACAAAACTTTCCCTCTTCCAGAACAGGAAACGGGTAGAAAAGTGAAAGTTAAAAAGAAAAGGTGAAATTTAGGCCAAGTAGGAAATTCATAATGGCTGTCTGACACGAACATTAAATAAAGTTATGTATGTGTGTATTTGTTTGGAGTACTCACATGTTTCCCTGAAAATTTAATTTTGGTTATGATCTACTGATGTCAAAAAGGAAAAGGGGAAGTCGGATAAAATGACTGCTTAAAATTTAAATCTTTTGAACATAATTTCATGTAAAAGTTGGGTTTGATGTAAAAAAATAGTAATTTGTAGTTATATGTAAACGATGACATTGAAACGGGCACAATAAATTTTTTTCCCCTTTTGATACACTTGCATAATCGATTTATGCTTTTAGTGCTAAAATCTACCTAAAAGCTCTGATTTTGGCATGTTTGCAAAAATCAACTAAAGTAAAAATTGTTACAAGGACTTATCCCTTTTGCTCACTGTAAATTCTATTAGACAGGCTGACATATTTACATATGTACATAAAAATGGAATGTGCTTGTTTGGGTATTCACTTTCAGCAATACAATGTGCATAGATGCATATATGTATCTATATGTGTATTAATAACCTATTTTCCGTCCTGCTCAAGCTGAACAAGTGTATCTTCCCTTGAGACGATCGCTTGTACATTGATTTTTATTCTGTAGAGTTTTTCTAGAAATGTTATCCGATGACAGTCGTTACACAACATAAAACACACACTTCTCTCCTCTTCCTATTTTTGATACTTCCGCTGTATTGCTCTTCAAAGCAGTATGCAACCCAAGTTAAGTTAAGATAAGTTTTATTTGAGGCTTTATTCGTTTCCATTTCGGATTTACGGTAGATCCTATTTCCTGGTTACTTTGCGTGGTCATCTGGTAAAAACCAAGTACTTTCAATATAGTATTGACTTTCATCAAGTTTCAAGTATAGAGACTAAAAGTACAATCTAGTCTACCAGTCTTGTTTGAAGTTTACTGGACACTTCTGATAAATACACTAAAAAACAAGCCTTTGTGGTATGCATTTTGTTTAATATCTCAGGTTGTAGCAAGATGCGGGGCAAAATAAGACATTCGAATTCGTGGTGTTTTTGGAGAATGGGATCGTTTTCTATATCACCCAGTAAACTAACATGTATAAAAAGACAAAGCGAAAGAGAACCAAAAACAAAATTGATACTGGATGATGACTGATGTGGGTGCTATTCATCTCACAGCGTTTTCACATAAAATCTCAAAGGACGTTGAGATCACTAGATTGTAAGTAGAATCGATTGAGTTGTCTTATCGTTAGAAGAATATATGGACATATGGATACAGTTTCGAGTTAAAAAGAGTGGGTGACAGTTTAAAATCAATAATTACTTTTCAACTATGATAAAAAATGTACTCTTTTTGGTTTGTGGAGTTAATGTGTATCAGTTCTGAAGTAATGTAAACAATTTTTAGTGGGTTTGAGAATTTCAAGTCAGAGAAAAACCTGAAATTTTTTAATAACAAATGCTTGTGTAATTTTTTAATGCATCGAAAATTATTTTTTACACGGTTTCATTACTCTATTTGGTTGAGTCTACCATAAACGTATAATTATCACATTAGCCGTAATGATTTTTATTTTCTTCCATTAGCAACAAAAGAAGATACGTGATGCTAGTAAAACGCACAAACTCACAGCTATGTATGTATACACACACAACACACACCTGACCTGAATATATTACGGTAAGAATGAAATTACGTCTTTACCACAGCCAATATCCTTTTTACCAAACAAACATAAAATTACTTCAAATCGATTACTCCATTCCTTTTCACATGCAAAGCGTAGAGTTGAATGGAAAATGGTTGCCTTGAAAGGGAACAGAGACGATGTGAAGAAACAAGAAAGTAAATGATCCCATGAACGCATAACCACAAAATGACTGCCTAGCACGAACCTTGAAAATGGTGAAAGGAAATGTGTGAAAAAACCAGAAAAAGTTTTTCTGTTTACAAAGCGATATTGAGAAGGTAGAAAATTCAATTTCAGCCAATATACTCTACTTTGTAATTGAATGGAAAGCACGTAAAAGAAAAATATTTGCATTGGTTACTTTCCATTAACTTCTGTTGCTATTGGTAAACTTTGAAAGTTTCGTGTGAAAAGTATCTAAATTTTATAGCAGTATTGGAAATGTTTGCATTCTAAAATTGAAATAAAGTTTAAAATGTGTGTATTAAAATTACGTTGAATATAATTTGACAATTTTATAAAAAATCTAACAAAATATTTAACTTAAACGAGAGTAACGGCAATATTTGTGCATTTGTAGAAGTCCAGTATATTTTTAACGACGAAAGAAGAGAAAGCTCTATGGATCAGTTCCACGTTTTCGATGTTCAAGCATTTCAAGCTCAATCCATACAGTTTTTGCATCAAAAGTACACTCTTGTCCTTGAACAGAGTATCCAACCATGTTGAATTGCACACTTTATACAGTCAATTGAATATAAACTGAAGAAAACCAGTTGTCTTTAGTAAAGCAAAAAAATACTGAAATTGAGATACGAAGACAACTTAAAACACATATTTTATATATTTTTAAATCAATAAACCCAACAATATTAGCAGAAACTGTGAAGTCCGTCAGACTTACTCTTTCGCGTATTTGGTATTAAAACATTTTGTTTGGTCATAAATGAAAACAATCTTGAGTTTAAACAATATTCTGTCGTCGTTTCTTCCTGTGTGAAATTGCACAATATTTGTCTGTAGCATTTTATTCTTGACAATCAAAGGAAAGAAAAAAACATGTATATTTTTTCCTATTCCCTAAAGACAACTTTAGCTTGACAACAACAACCTGATTGTTTCCAAGGACATATATATTTTCTGTACTGGTTACTGTCTAGACAATCAAGAACCAGAGAGCAAGAATAAAAAAACTTAAATGTAACTTGTTATATGAATCAAGTCGGCTAATATTGACAGAATACTTTGTCATCATGTAGTATTGAACGTGATGTGTTTGTCCAATTTCTTGTCTAGTCTGGGTTTAGACCCAATCAGTATTTTGTTGACTCTTGATAAATTGCGCAGTGAAATAAAATTGATGATCTCTGAGAAAATTAGACAAGGCTCACGAGTGGACATGTGCTTTATTAGTTTTCGTGAAGTCAATAAAATAATAAATAAGGTTGTTACCAGTATTAAACTTATAGAAACGTGAGATTTGCCAAAAGGAAGAGTGAAATTTGTTTCACAAAGTATATTTTTATACTTACTTCATTGTCTGCAAATTTTGTGTAAAATGAAAAATCTCAAAAAAAACGTCGCAATTGTTTTTAAACTTTATTTCAGCAATCAATCAGCCACAAATATATCAATATTTTTGGAGCAACACGTTTTGTAACACATTTACGGGTTGTCAGCTGATTGACTGGATTTTTTCGTTTGATTGCTTGTATTTTCAATTGATTATTATCAGAGTAATTCATTAACCCTATGAACTTACGACACATATCAAACAAGAAACAAAACACTAAGTTTATACCTCAGATTTGAATATGTACATATATGTAATAGTCGAATGCACACCAAATAGGAAAGTATTTTTTTTCCAGTTCAGAAATCCATATTCTTTTGCTTTTTAAGTGGGAGAACGGAACTCTAAGAACGGACACTACGTGTTTTCTCTTTGGAGGATGATATTAAACTGAGCCTGCAGACAAACAAACCTTTTTCTAACGAGTAGCTCTTCAACGAGTCTTGTTTCGTTCGTTCCCTTGAATGCATAGAAAGTACAAGAAGAGCTTACGGTCTCAAGGTTGCCAGCGAAAAGCTACTATGGCTCACTTACACAAGAAAGGTTGGATCAGCAGAGAACAAGAATATTCACGGAGAAAGCAGCTTGCCTGTGTGAAAGTAGAATGGACCGACCAGATACAGTTTGCAGACTGAGTTTACTACACTGGTGATATTTACTATGTGTGTCTTTTACAGTAAACCTAAACGTTAAGATTTGAGACAAAACCTGCAATCATGGTGTACTCCCGTGCTACCATGGCAGATAAAAAAGAGAAAATGTGTGTATTTATTTGATATACTTGAACGGTATTTTAGTTTTTTTTCAAATCTTACACCGTTATTTAAAAAAAAACTCAAATAAACTTAATAGAAAAGATTCTTATTAAAATACGATAGGTAAAATATCTTTGTGTTGTTTTTCCGCTAGGAACAGCCTAGAAATTAACTCCTTAAATTTATTTTTGGAGTCGAGTTTTTCAACGAAATGAAAACGCAATTCATTCTGATAGCATCTCTTAAGCTTTTTAGGTATTCCCATTTCTACTGGAGGCAATTATACTCGACAGACTACTTTAAAGGGATTCCATAAATTTTCTTCCCAATGCGTAAACTTAAGATAGCACAGAAAGTACTACATACATAAGTACACATATTGCTTTCAAGCGTTGTTATCCTTATCACTAATGCCATTAAAAAACGTTGACGGGCTGCATCTTTCTAAAAATTCATCTGATTTCAAAGAACGAAAAATAATTAATTTTATAGTATATTTTAGGCACTCTGTTTTTGCATATTTTTATGCAAAAACTGTATAATTTCAAAATAATGCAATCGAGCGTATCCAACATTTAACAAATAATATTGCGGAACTGCTTGTATTATTTAGGCTTTCCACTGTTTAGGGTAATGCTGACATTTCGTCAACTTGAAAGAGAAATATGACTAGTCTGACTTTCTCCGCAATAAAAATACTCGCTTGCTTAGCATAAGGAGTGTTTATAACGAATATATTTGCTATTAAATACTACAGAATACTTGTTCGTAATACTGAATGTAATGCATGGTGTTCTCGATTTTATATTAATGGTTTTATAATGTAACAACTAAGTTTATACAAATGTTTGTATACGTCTCCAGAAAATATCACGCGAGTCTATATTTTGGTTTGATTTTTTAGCTTTTTGAGATGCTGTTCATAATAAGTTATATAAATAACTGGTGCATTTTTAACTACTATTTTTAACTCTACATTTTTTGGTACCTTTGTTAGGCTTAAGTAATGATTGCCAGGTCCATAAAAACTTTAGCTAGTGGCAAGAGACAAAGGGAGAAAAAAGTGGGACAACTTTGCCATTTTCTTTGAAAACGTCTGTCTTTTGCACTGACGTTACTTCTGCACCGCTAAATTCATATTCAAAAAGTATGTCAACGTTGTTTATACTGCATATGAATATATATGAGTATATGTACCTCGTTAACTTTTCTAGAGTCTCGTCTCATTTTTTGAACTGTCGTACCCAAAATGCAAAAGCGGTTGTATAACAACTTGGTTATATACTAGGGAGTAAAAAGTTCAGGAAAGATCCAATTGTATTTTGTATATAAATTGAAAAGTCATGGTATTAAAAGTTGGACTTTGGGTTCATGGACATCCAAACTAGACACGTCCGTCAAAGTTTCACACAAATTAGCGTTTAATTCATAAATCTCGTAGTCGATCATCGAGATAAACTTGATGCAGTCTACATACAAGTTTTGTACACTCCTTCAAATACTCCAGTCCGATCCGCTAAACCATTGAATAAACTTTTCCCCATAAATAACTTGTTCATGACTTGACTTAAATACCGCTAAAATAGTCCGGGTAGAATTGAAGTGTACTCGTCCCAAGCGCAAGGTTTATTTTAGCCCGCTTCTGTTCCTTATCTGTTTTCTATGTACTCTGTACTTTGCAACTAGTCCATATACTTCACTTATCCTATTCCCTATTTTTAAATTGATTTATCCAGTTCGACTGTCGTGATAAATCACAGATTTTCCTATTCTAGTCTTTTCGGTACAATATATAGTCGTTGTGAACTTTAGTCCATTTCCTTTCAATTTTGCACTGTTTACTTATGTACGAGTGCCAGTGAACTGTGCAAAGATTCGATTCATTTTAAATCAAAGCATACGATACTTCATGTAATCCATCGCACATCCAACCATCCATACAGTTGAACAACTGAATTGAGTACGTTTTTTAGAAGTTTTAGGAAACCAAGTAGCAAAATTCTAAATGAGAGTTAAAATATAGCGTGGGTGGTAAGGGGAAAGTATGTCTGCTTATTTAGAAATGCTAACAAGTTAACTTTTAGTTGCCCCTTTCTGTCAGATTTTCTAGCAAGTCGAAGAAGATTTAGTTTCTTATTTGAAACTGTGATAGAAATACTACAAACAAGTAAACAGAGAAATAAGGAGCGTAAATTTTTTTTATGAAAAGTTGAACGACTTCATTTAACTTTGGTTGAACATATCTAGCTTGAACCGCGCACAAACGAAGTAATACGTTGGTAATATACGTGTCATGTTCTGGATGCCATTCATGAAGATATTCCAAAAAAGACCAAACTCAAGCGTTCACCCAACTCTGCCTACATTCTTGTTTCATCTCTAATATTCCATAAACGTTCAAAAACCTAAAGCTATATTTTACAAATTGTACACATCCACATAATACGAAATTGTGTACCAAAATATGTTTGATGTCAGGTTTAAAATATGTATACAGATAAAATTTGGTCATACACTGAAATTTCGGATGTACTCTCTCTCGTTCACTTCACATATGAAAATATCATCACAGAAAATCTGGAGCAGCCATAAAATATATCCGGTGGAAAAGCTATTATGACCACTTAACTTAAATAGACATATTTCCGATGAATTAAAGATGCCTCTCATCTCCTCTCTTTTGTAGAATGGCTTACCTTCCATCTGGATTTATTTTCATGCAAGTAAAATGAGAACAGGGAAGCACAGCCTTGTCATATAGTTTAGACAACTTGAGTATAGACAAGCCAATAGCCAGACTTGTGGGCCTGCTGGGCAGTAAAAAGATCATTGCTATTGTTGGGAATGTGGTGATATGATTTGTGAAATATAAGACGAAGGACCAAGTTACTTTAGGTAACTAATCTTAATGATTAAAAATGATGGATTGATTTAAAATGTGGAAAAATGATGAAAT
>JAQFZG010003598.1:0-13285 GCA_034695465.1 Entomobrya nicoleti | reverse complement strand
CCACGTGTATACTTTAAAAGTCCAATGTGCAAAATTTTAAAATTCAAATTATTTACGTCACCTTTTTTTCTTTGACTAATTTGCTCCATGGCTTGTCGCCCATAATGGCGAATGGCAGACTTCATCATGAATATTAAATCATCATCACTGGCCTTTGAGTCAAGAGTGTATGGAAAACTTTTCCCTTCGTGAAAATGCTGTCTCCATTTCCACGATATTTGTCCGTGAGCATCATCGGTTAGGTATTTGTCTAGTGCTTGATAGCCAAATCCAGGTCGGATTGACTGAGACGTCTCCTCGTCCTCCTCTCCATCTAAATATAGGTCATCAAACATGACCCAAGATGGGGCTTTATGGGAGGCAGGACATGAAGAACCTATTTGATAAAAAAATAGAGAAAAAGTGTTTTTCTTTCACAAAGTCTCAATGTGCCCCAAAACATTTTCCCAGAAGAAAGTTGCATTTCCGTACATACCTCCATCCACATTTCCAATGCGAACAAATTCAGATTCCTCTTTAATCCAGTACGCATATCCACTTCCTCTACTTCCTAAATCTAAAGCTATCACGCAGGATGGAAGGTCATCACGGGGATTAATTTTTTCTAATGTCTTCTGTCGATTAACCTAAAAATATAATATTACATAAAAAACTCATGAATTTAAATACATAAAGTTTTTATATGCAGATATTCCATTTTGCAAAACCTCTTATAATACTCTTTTTACATCTTCAAGCTATTTCAAATATTTACATTTGCGTTACGATCTTTGTCACATGCATGTAAACTTCAGGTATGTATCGTATAAATGAAACTTAGCTCCCTTGTTACACAATATTTCTAGTAGCGAAATACTTTTATAGCCATATTTTATAATGACTAAATCTCAAATAACTACTAGCTGTATAGTTTTTTATAGTTCCTTGTAAAGCATGAATGTAACTTGTCAAACTCAAAGTTGGTATGCACGATAAAACTTGAGGTTTTCATATACTAGCTTGAACATCTCCATAAAGTTCCTCAGGAATTTGTCAGTCATTTTCAATAAGACAACTTCAAGATTAAAATGTACACACAAGTACCTGTTGAGTCAGTGTCAGTAGTCAGCCGATAGCTAAACGTTTAAGGAAAATATACTTCATGAAAAACTTTTTCTTGAAAACAAAAAAGTAATACCACTCAAGAATGAGAAAATGATGTAAAAGAGCTAAGGCGATGAAATCTTAACCAGTTGACATAAATTCTTTTTATCAAAGCAAAAAATCATCGCTACATGCTGATACTGTCTTGTTTTATGTACATGTGTGTTCATCATTTAGTATCGTCATTAAACGAAGAAAATTACGATTGCTGATTACGAATTAACTCCAGTCGGTAAATTTTGTATTCATTCAAGTAGCCTTGAGAGAAAAACCTTATCGAATAATTTTTAATGTGTATTTAGTTAGAAGTGTCAGCGTAAATATTTATCAGTTGAGTCCAATATAAACGTATCTACACGTTTTAAAGGTACATACGTACAATGTATAAAAAAATACAAACCAACAAGCTCACACAACCGCAGGCAGGTGTTTAATTAAGAATGATGATTCTACGAAAGCATCAGCAAAAAGGTTACACATTATCTAAATCTATTTTCAGTGAGTACGCATAATTCTTGAATTCGATCCACTCAATTATTACAGCTAGACAAGAATAAATTAAGATTAAAGCTTGGTTTACAAACAAGGCAAAAAAATAACATTCTCTTAAAAAGAAAGGTTGTTCAGTTCTATGTATGTTGTTGTTACTGTTGTCTGTCATGTAATGAAGAAGTCATTCGATCTAAGTCTCTTTTGCTGAATGGGTTGATGAAACATCATGCTAATTAAGTGGACATTGTTTGTCGTTTCTTACGGAATGTTTACCTACGTATGTTCACAAATCTGACATGAGTGATAAAACGCCGACCACTTTACTACGTTACCAAGTTAAAAGCTGCGAATTATTTGTGGCATGCATAGCTTTTTAAAAACTGATTGCAAAAACTTGTAATATCGATTTAAGTATGCGTATGCAGACTTTTTTTTAAACAAAACTTCAAATCTATACACAGAACACGTACGTGAGAACATAAAAATTAAAAAAGAGGAATAAAAAGTAGTCTGAATTGGCAAACAAGATCTTTGTCTCACAAGAGATACGTCAACAAAGATGCGACAGATTAGATTAAAATTAATTCGCTTTACCCATCAAGAATGAGTAGCACTTTATAAAGAGCAGTTATCTAGTCAACAGGTCATATAAAATTACCTCGGCCTTAATTTTTTTTATTAAACCGAGTAAAATTTATGATCGAATTTAGAGTGCTATAGTTTATACCTTGACGTTGGCTACAGAGATGTATTCAATAGAATTTTCTCTCTCCTCATCTTGTTCAATACTGCTGGTGTCCTCGTCAAAGTTAATCACGGCCTCCACAACATCCGGAATCGGGATGGATATTTTGTCATGTTGCAGCATATCCTCACAAAATCCTTTTAGGGAAGCTCGCAACGAAGAACGGTTCCTGTGAAAGAAAGATTATGTTACAGAGTCTTCTATGAATAACGCTAATTTCAAATATACAATTAAAGAATCGCGTCATTAATTCAACTCTTTCGAGAGTGAAAAAATATAAAGTGGTTTGTAATTCAGTTCAGGTCAACTGAACGTTCAAATGATGTAATGTACGTGCATTCGTCACACGAATTTAATATTCCTAATTGAATTTAATAATTCAGCATCATCAAATAAGCTAACAAGCATGAATAGTAAAATAAATTTCAAGTTGTGATATTTTTCACTTTCTTTTTAGGACTTTGTCAACATGGTGCATGTGCAGCTTATCTAATTTTTTATTTAATAAATTAAGGATAATAGTAGCTGTAAAAAAAACCTCATAAAAAAGAATAATAAACTTACCAATCTGAATCGTTCTTTGATATTGTGGAAGCAATTGAACCATTGCACTGGTCCTCACTGAGGGTATTGCTGCTAATACTGCTACTGGTACTGCTTAATCCGTATCCTAATACATGGCGATTCACAGCTTGTACTGGTACCTGAACAGATGCCGTCCCATTTTCTGCTGCCAGAAAATACAAAAAGTTATCAGAAATCATTATGATTTTGCTGACGACTAAACTCCTGGGGAGAAATTCAGGTCAAACTTGTCATTACAATCAAATTAAAAAGTAACAAAACAAAATCACTACAAAAATTCTGTCATGACCAAACAGAACGGTGGACTCTGTGGCTGGTCGATTTGAACAACAACTGCAACTGCACAGCCAGTGGAAATATTGTATTTAACAAAATGGTTTTTTAAACATCTTATTATATCGCATCTAAAAAAAATTATGTACATACATACATGGATGTATGGTTGCATTGCAAAAGGCAAGATTATTGGCAAAGAACTTAAAGTAATTCTATTTTCATTTCATCCGTATTATAAAGTACGCAAACGCGTAGTTTATGTATTTTGTGTGTTTCCTTTTGAAAAAGACACATTAGAAAAGTCATTAGCAGTTTGTGTATTCATTTGATTTTAAAAGGGACCATATTTTTTTCTAAATATGTGGTATGTACAGCCCGACCGTTTTTGAAGTCTACGTAAATGTGTACATACGGGACACGCATGAAATGATCACAAAATGCTTAAGGATAATTATTGTTAAAAAAGGGAGAGTAGAGATGAGATGACATACTGATGATGTCTTATCTTGAAAGTAAATCTTCGGCGCAATTTGTCAAACCTTTTGGTATAAAGTGTGAATCGTTAAAGCGGTTGATAGTTTTAAGCGCGTCAATGCGCACCAATATAAAGACTTCTTCCGCTTTCATGCCAATCACAGAGATAAGCTACCAAATAACATTCATTTTATGTAAGTGTAAATATAACACATGCTACACATTCATTTCAGTCGACGAGTTGGATGATGCGTGAATTGAATCTTTTTTTTCCTTTTTAGGAAAGATGTCATAAAAATGTAAACGATCAACGATTAACTAATGACTAATTGTGAGTTGTCGAATTTTATGCTTTAAGCGTGCATGATAGTTTCGTGATGAAATTTTAAAGTAGATAATTATGCTTATGCAATATAGTACGTACAAGCTAACAAATTATGTAGGTAACTAACACTAGGTTTTAATTGGCTAATCCAAGTTTTAAAAAAAGCAAACTCATTTCTTCAGTCTAACTTTTAAAGCCTAAACCGCATTAGAAATTCGAATTCAAATACTGCCTCGGAAAACAATGAAATTTTATAATGAAACAATGATAGTTATTTCGATTCACATGTCTAATTGATGAGATGCGCCAACCCTAAAGTATCAACTGTTTTTTTGTGAGCATGCATATTTTTTCCTTGATTCTTAAGTACATTTTAAAGCAAGATGTACACCTTCCCCACCCAAATTGCACAGTAAAAATTGAAAAAGATCAATTACATAACAACTCAAAATTCACAGTATGAGAAGTCTTTTGCTTTGCGTGTACAATTTTTTTCCCAGACAGGTCATTGAATTACAAAATACATAACTAATTAATTACACGTTCCCTTTGAAAAAATCAAGTTTAAAGAAGTTAGAGTCGAATTTTGAGCATTTTGACGAATTCATGTAGCTTTCAACTAGAATTCTGTGTGGTATCTTTCTGCAAACACCTGACGCATTCGCTTGACGTTTAGAGAAAAGAGTGCTTCTATGAAATTTTGATTTCCTTGTTCACATCACGGCTCGCGAGAATGTGTGGAAAATTAAAATTCATCATCAAGCATAGTCTTTCAATTCCGCATTAAGTCGAGTCATTGGTGCCAGACGGTACTGTATTTTTTTGGTATGGGGAAGTGTAAGTCTAATATTTTGAAATGTTTAAATTCTATAAAGATGATGTACTCAAACTTAAATGTAATCTAGCATTTAATGGACTTACAATTTTTGTATCTAATTGTCCATGCACCATTTTATTATAATGAAGCCCGAAAAAACGAAGCAGATAAAAATGTACTCAATTTATAAAATAATCTCATGTAAAACAGCTCAGGTAAATATGTTACTGTTACTCCAATATTTTCATAACATTTTGAAATAAATTACATACGTCATGAGACTCATTTTAATATGTATTTTTCCTTGCTCATCATTTATATTACTGATGTACACATATTAAATTTTGCCGTTTTTAAATTTGGTTCATCCTCCAATTTCAATTACCAAAGAACAATAACTCACCGAGTTTCCCCATTCCATTACGGTCACCACTGCCTGAATTGTTTTCAACCTTGGAGGCCATTATTTCTGGTCCTTCAGTTCCGTTAACATTTCGATTATCATCATCACTGTAAAGATTTGGCTTCAAATCATTCTTCGTATTTTGCTGCCCACCACCATTGTACATTTCACGGGAGTTGACTTTACAACGTGTTCGAATAAATGGATGCATATTCGGACCTGTGCTGGCATCAGGATCACCTTCACCACTTGCGTTATCACTGGGTTCATTCAGCGTGACAGGAATTTCACAGAATGCTACTTCTGCTGTTATTGTCTCTATCTCGTTTTCACAACAATCAGCCTCGTTATTGCTTGCAAATGATGATAATGATGATGTTTCTTTCAACTCTTCTGCGACCTTTTCATAACAATCCTCCTTCTGTAGACTATTACCATCACCACTATGATTATTGTTATTAGAGCTTTCGACAAAACTAGATGAAATCTGTTTTGTAACAGGTTGCTTATTATTTTTGATTAAGGATGAACACTGGTCATCATCCTCATTTTGACATGACGAACCAGGACCACCACCAGGAGCAGAAATTTCCTGTTGATCTTGCTCACGCGCCTTTTCAATAATACTACTTCGTTTCCGACTAACGGGAGTCACTTCACAGTTTAATGTGTCACTGCTACCACTCTCAATACTTGTTGGGGAACCAGCACGGTTATTCACTTGTTCACCGTTACCGCTGCTCACTTTGTCCACCTTGGGGTTCAAACAACGTTGCTGATTCAGTTGAACAATTTGTTGTGGCATCGACCGGTCCTGCTCATGGGACGTGCTTGAATATGTCAGTGATTCAGCACGACTACTACAACTTTCATCATGGCTCGTTGAGTTCTCATTTTCTCCTCCTTTGTCAAACTCTAAATGTGGAATACGTGTGCCATCATCATCCAAATCGTCGTCGTCATCTATTTCCTGCCCACGTAGTTTTCTTGCTGATGCAGTTGGAGAAACTCGGTCACTTTTGTCATTACTTGAGGTAATTTCTGCCAATATTGTCGTTTTGGTGTCTGAGTCTGAATGTGCTGGGCTCTTCGTTCCATTCTTGAACTCGCACTCTTCATTTTTAGGCAACTCACAATCAGTTAGTCCATCAACCGTTTCATTGTCGGTGTCAATTTGCTTGTGAAACTTTTGTGGTGACGATGGTTCACTGCCACTAGTTTGTTCGCTGCATATTGACGAGGAGTTGGTTAGCGCAGTGTAGAAATTTTCTGGGGATGATGCAGATGCTTCTAATTGTTTAGACCTTTTTCTTGGTGCTGGCTTCACTGTTATCCCTGTGTCGTTTTCTGTTTCTTTCAAAGATGTAACAATTATTTCCGAAGGATTTTCGTACACACTGTTTGCCTCTCCCTCAGAAGACTGCCTTTTAATTCTTTCCGGGGAACTTTTAGGGTCTATTCCACCTTGCACTTCATCAGTGGAAAAGCCACTGTCAGAATGTGCACGCACTATTTTGTCCGTGTTGCTCCTGCCAAACCTACCAAATCTTTTGAGGCTTTCTTTAAATCTTTGAACTTTTCCTGGATTGCCCTCAACCTTAGCATTGGATATTTTGTTGCTAGCTGCAGAGTCTACAACGTCCACTGAATGCCTTTTCCCCAGCTTATTTTGCTGTGGAACGTTTGTTGGAGAGGTTCCCAACTTTTGAATGAGTTCCACTGATCCAAACTTTTCTAATTTGTACTTTTCCCCGAAAGTATTCGCACTCTTTTTATTGTTACTTCCGGTCTTGTTTACACTGCTTGTAATAATGGTATCGTTGCCATTCCCTTGCTTTCTGATCACTTCAACCAACACAACATCAGAGGATCCCGTGGTATCGCCCAATTTGAAAGGATCAAGCCTACCACCTTCCTTGCCGATATGCAATTCATGAATGTCTGTCAGCGAACTGTAGATATGATCATTGGGTGTATTTGAGGTCAACGGCGGTGACGGGGAGTAGCTAATATTGCCACTGTTATTACTTGGTGGATAGCCTAAGCTGCTCCGACTTCTGTCACTTTGACTGTCGTCGTCAACGCTCAGAGCAATTCCACTGGCAGAACGACGATGAACCAAATGGCCACATGCACTTGGAGTACTACTGTTACTTCTTGTACCAGGTCCTTCTATTTGCCCAGGGGACTTTGTGTGATTTCGCAGGAAAGCAAAGCTATTACCTGATGGTGAGCCACTACTACCACTACAGCTATCATTAGCACCACCACTGGCACTAATCCCACTACTGTTGTCGTTGCTGCTATTTTGGGCAAATTTGTACAGAGGGTTAAAAAAGGGTTGCTGTACTCCGTCTTCGTCAGCATCTAAATGTATGCCTTGCAGTGAGTTACGACGATGATGCCGAGGAGTTTCTTCACTACCTCGTATTGTGTACCGGTCGCCATCAAAATAATCACCGTCTTCCTCTTCGTCCCTGTCTTCTTCAGAGTCTCCTGATGTAGAAGCCCTCTTTCCACCATCCACCCCCTTCGCTTTTTCTTTGTTGTAAATTAGACTTGGGCTTGAACTGTAAGACTTAAGAGTGCCACCACCACTTGTTCGCTTGCTAACACCACCGCCTGAGTGACGTGAAGAACGGGAGGAAGGGTGGGTGGCGCTGTTACTGCCACTGCTACTTTTATTATTCCACCTGTAAATCAAACCAAGTCAAATAGAAAAAAATATATTAGAAATGACTGATGACTATTCATACGCGTTTTTGTGGTGCGTGCAACAACTCCAAATGCAACTGAAAATGTCTCAAGAAGAAAAGAACATTACCAACTTTAAGAAGACAAAAATAAAAATGTTTTCGCGTAAATAAGAGTATAAGCGATACGAAAGGTAAATATGTGTACGGTTATAATGAGATGAGATGACTATGAATTTTAAAAAGTAAAATGCAATGATGGAGGAGGATGAGGTTGTGGTTGTATCATACAGGAACCATTCCCCTCAACACAAAAAAAATCAACACAAAACAAATCATTATCATACTTATAACATAACCCTTTCGTCAGTAAGTACATTTTACGTTATATACAGTAGTAAACTTTAAGACATTCGTAATTTAAAAGAATGTAATGCTATGTTAACATGTATGTTGGTTTGGTTTTGTTGTTGATTGTTACTTGGGTTGGTGGTGATGGTGGTATGGGGGCATCAGTAAAAATAAAAAGACACCATAATAAAATGGCATATCATCATCAACCCTTTCTTTTTCTAAAGCCACATGCACAGGAAGAACAAAAATGTTCTCACTCACTCGACTCAATTTTAATAGAAAAACAGAAGAGACAGACGCTCTCCTTGCCTGCTGCTCAGTGGAAACAATGATGTATGAAAATATTATGCTCTCTTTAGAAAATAACTTTGTCAAAAGTGTACATGCATGTACGGTGCAAGCATATTATTCAAGTCTCACAGAAAACCTCCTACACATTTACAGTTTACGCAAAATAAACATGGCCCATATTATTGACTGTAAAATTTCGAAAACAATCAAAATCAAAGATTGAAACTGCGCTCTTACTTGAAGGTATACAGAAGGGGTTTAAGACTTCATTATTAAAACCATCAATCACAGAATAAATTAGGGGTTTCAACCTTGAATACTAATGGCAGTTGAATGGTTTTAAACTGATATTTAAAATACAGTTAAGCTTCATATTAAATTGAAATCTTTTAAAGAGAAAGACAAAGACAGACCAGCAAATACGGATACGTGCACTATAAAATCAACAAGATTGTCTTCGAGAAACTTTAAAGATATGAAAATATTTTTGTGAATATGCATGAGTCAAAAAACATAAAAATAAAAACTACTTAACTACGATCAGTTGTCAGTTTGACTGATTTTGTGAGTAGTAAAGTACTTTCATGCACCAGAGGATTTTTCATTTCCATATCTGAATTTGCCATCAGTAGATCAACATCAGCGTGATATTACTCTTCTAATGTAACACTAATACCTATACATCTTTTGATAGGATTGTGCAGAGATTTTTGCATTAGGAAAATCATAGACCAAGAAATTAATCTCTCTTTGATCTTGTGAGTACATGAAATAGGGGTAACATACTTTTCATGAAGACAATTTTGGCAACAGAAATAAATGTCATTCTTTGAATTTTTACTATTTTGTATTTGATTTTTGCGGTTGGTTTGTATTTACAGATATGTAGTTTACGAAGAAAGTTGTTTTGGGATCATTTGCCACGTCAAACTGGGTGGTTTTATTGTATCAATGAATTTTCACTGAATTGTGGCAAGCAAAAAATTCTGCATTGTCATTTTTTGGTAAAACACTGAAAGTTACAATACAAAGTTAGTTTACATGTAAAGATATTTTTTACAAGTATTAGTTTTTGACAGGGTGACGGTATGGGTCGTTGGTCGTTTTAAATCATTGGGTTTCTGTTTTTTTAGAACATTCAGTAATATCGTCACGCAAACAGGGGAAGCCATAAAAACCGTGCCTAGTCGTACAGGGAGAAGAAAAGATGCACTGCTGCACAACAATATGACAGGTGCGTCAGGTTTACTATTGAATAGATCACTTAGCACTATCCCTTACAGTACATTTGGGTGATGATAAAAAAGTTCATTTGAAAGTTTCACGTAGATTAGCACTACCACCTAGTGAGTAACAATGGAATGTGTTTGATGAACAAAGTATACAAGTTATCGCTCTTGGCTCTTTTCTTTGTCCTTAAAATTTACAAACATGTTTCTCTGTACTCTGTTTTAGGATAATTACAAATTAGCTATTTCACGTATAATAAATTGCTCATAAGTACAATGATAGCATAATGAAGCCACACGACCATTACCGTTTTTAAATTACAAGAATAATTATCCTCTCTTCTATTTTTAATATAGTGAATAGAAAAACATCTAAACAATTAAATATGGTACAATATTATAAAAAGTAGCCAAATGTATTCATGTGACAGGAAGTCTAGATTTTTATCCCATTTCCTATGAATTGAAATGGGTGCGGCTCTTTTGACAAATAAATCGTGTATTTGCTTTTACGTAATTTTAGGTCTCCCCGAGATCAAAGCAATAATATAACATATCATACAGATAAAATGGATCACAGGCACAACAAAAAGCAGAAACAAAGTATTGTTAAAGTAGAGCAATTGTTTAACAAAAGGTTCTTAAATAAGCGTTTAATCATGTTGGTGTTCATTTGCAATTCAGTGGGGGGAGGGGGGACTGCCGTGTGTATTGCCAAACTTTACTCGCATCATCATCCAGTAGAGAAAAGAAAAAATGCAACGACAGGCAGTAATGTTTTAAGTGATTTATGTCTGTATTTTAGCTGTGGCTATTTAGTATCAAAATGCAAATAGGCCATACAAAGAGATCAGCATTTATGCTATTTAATCTACCTTGGCATTCTGTAACAGCAAGAGAGAAGTTGAACGTGATGGAATCAAGATGAAATATGAGAATTTACTCCCATCTTTGACAGAATGTAATTAAGTCTAAAAACATGTGTACTTGGGTTAGTAAAAGAGATAAAATACAAGCATTACATATTATATTCAAGTATAAAGAATACATTTACAATTTTGTAAAATTATTTTAGTTTTACATCAATATTTATAAGCTTTCAACATTCTTGTTGATTTGTTTCCGATCTTCCACAAACACTAAAGCTAATAGTTAATCAGTTTTTTTCAATGATTATATTTTATGTAACTTTTGTTAATTTGGTAAACAATTGTGCGTAAAAACAGCACGAAAATGTATTATAATGTGCAAGACTAATTATATAGTATTTTCATATATTACTATGCATTAAATGAAAAAGGTTAAGTCGATATGTATATTTTATGAAATCAATCTCGATTGTTCAAAGCTCTCTCTCTCTCGTTAAGTCGAGAAGTGAAGACCAGACCAAGGTAGCACTCGCGCATAAAACCACAGATTTTACTTAATCGTAATAACAAGGCTTCTCAGCTCAACAAAATACTGATAATAACCTTTCCCTCAAGAGATGATCTCTTTGGGTTACTTGATCTTTAAGAGATTTGAGAGATGAAACAAGGTGATATCGCCTATGAGAAAATGCAAAATTCTACCTCATAGCACATCATATTTGCTAAAAGATGAGATATGAGCAACCAAAGCCAACAAACCTTAACAAATCAGTTGGTTTTTTTTTGCGTAATAATCAGTTCATCAAATCTCTCTGTCATCGATATGCTAATCAGAAAACATTCGTCTTTTTTAATCAAACATAACTGAGTTGAATGCTTTAGCATGAGAAATTACAACACAAAATAGTACGCACACTGATCAATTTAGGAATCTAGTCATCCCGACGAATGTCTTTGTGTTATATCTCTTTATCTTAATTAGCAAGTATCCATTTTCAAGAATTCTCTATTTAGGTATTGCCAACTAGCCGAACTCCATAAAATCACTCAAAGGTAACCTTTACAGTGGCATTATCAGATAAAATAGCGAATCTTCAAAATCACGGGCAAATGAGATCGAGTGCAATGTAAAAAAATAACCACAAAGAAAACTTGTAGGGACAAAACCATGTGGGCAGAAAAAAAGTAATATTATTTATTTAACCGATGAAGGATATTATAAACTGCGATCCCATCAAAAATGATTTGTAGAATGCCTACACACACGAAATATGGATGGAATTGAAAATGAAACTGATTTAACAAATCTCAATCTCCCCTTGATTTTCTTTCCTTAAATCGATACTTATTCTGAATTCCATTCACGTTCACTTTCGCAATAATAATGATTATTACTGTACGCACTAGCTATGTAGACCTTTAGAAATTTGTATGCTAAAAGTTGAAAATTAACTGACGTTACTGTGTGTGTGTGCGTTGTTCGCTCTTCTAATAAGGGATACATAACACCAAATACGCTCTTTATTTACTTATTTTTTATAACTGACAAATAAACAGATTTGCTCGTTGTTAAAATTGTTTGTACTTTTTGTATTATATTGCCCACTGAGAGTCATCATTTATTTTGGCTACTGTAATTTAGTGGCTCAAGTACAAGTGCAAATGACATAGAAATACTAATTGCACCTGCTGTTACATGTTCTCATGTTGCTTCACATTTTTGTGCGACCTTAATTGGAAAGCAAAAGTGTGTGTGTGTGTCTTTGAATGTTTTTGTTGGTTTGTTCCTATTCCCATTTATTCACCAAGCTACTTACAGAAGCCCGTTCTTTTTTGCCACCTCAGAAGTTTATGCTTAACGCAAATGTACGATGGGATATTGACAATTCTAACAACACCTTTTAGTCTGCCCACTGCATGCAGTCCCATATATAATTTAATAAACAATGTAATGAAAGAGAAATATGGTTTCACTCAAGGAATTTTGGTTATTGGGGATGTGATAAAATACAAACCAATAATTGATTAACTGCTAAACCATATCGCTTTGATAATCATAATCATCTTTTTTTTAAACAACAACTATAGTACACCAATACCACACACACTCTCACCTAGAGATTGTCATATATTTCTTGCTGCGAAATGATGACTTGGTTTAAGTGTAAGTATATGTGAGTCATGTCGTGAGCAATATGATATTTTACAAGAACGTGCAAAATCAGGAAAGTTTGCTGATATGACGAATGAAAATACAAACTTCCTTTATTGACAAAATGAAAAATAACTACAAAATGTATACCTTGGGCTCGGTTGCCCCCAAAAGGTTTCTGGGAGGGTAAAAATAAAATTATTTTCTGGTTTTTGTGGGCACGTATTTGCTCAAGTTGGTGTGTACATTTTACATCTTCTGTACAAAATGGCATATTTTTGCGACGGAAGCATAAAACCAAATAAAGGATAATAAATTTACTTTAACAGTTCGAAGTAGTCGATTTCATGTTAAATTTTTAGATGATAGGTAGGTAGTGAGAGTCAGTGATCTAGACTAGAAAAATGATGATCAATGCGTTACACTAAATAAAGCTC
>JAQFZG010003597.1:0-13285 GCA_034695465.1 Entomobrya nicoleti | reverse complement strand
TGGCTCAGTGGTCTAGGGGTATGATTTCCGCTTAGGGTGCGGGAGGTCCCGGGTTCAAATCCCGGCTGAGCCCTATCCTTTTTGCTCCTTTTTTATTTGTGTGTATATATGTATCTCTCAATTTTGTATGTAAAATCAATAAAAATTGTTTTTAAATGACAAATATAATTATAATTAAACTTTTTAATTAACTTTTTAGTTTTAGTGTTGTTTTTCACACTAAAAAGTATTTTTTGCATCAAAACATAGCTTAATTTGCGAATTTCTGATGAAATGAATCAACTACAATGTCTTTCGATACATGCATAAATGTATAATCCAATTTAGTTGTTTATCATAAACTAATTACCTTTTACAGCTCATTAAACTTGGCGTTAATAATTAAACGTAAGTTGTTTTGAAAGTATGTAATTAGGGCTTACAGTGTCAAAAGAGGACGAACAGGGTAATGCCATTGAATAAAGTGGTATTATCTTAAATGGAGCCTACAATATTAGAAGTAACTAAGCATATGGTTGAGATTTTGTTTCATGCTTTAATCTTATCCTTCATCGGATAAATTAAACTGAAAAAATATGATAACTGGAGTGCTGATGCACCATGGCCATGAGTGTTAGCTATAATGATAATGAAGAGGTGCATAACCCAGAAAAGCATAGCAATAAATAATATTGCTGATGCCATTTCTTTTTATCTGTGAAACCGATTAAATTAAATGGCATGTTTACCCGAACGAAAATTAAATCTAAAAATGTTTACGAAGATACGAATGAGTAGGCAACGTCTTTAGATTGCTTTTCAGAATAATTGAATGCCTGCAGAACCTTTAGTGCTCAACCGAGCTATTGTCTGTCTTTTCGCGCTTTGGTGTCCAAATAAATAATTTCTCTGAACAGATTCTCAGCCTAAATCAGTTACTATGGACATTTTCGATCGATTTTTTTGATTGGCATTTTACGACAACGACATTAAATAAAGCATACAATATTATTACATAGATCAGTTTATATACACAAAAAGGTTAAATTTATGCTGGTTTTTAAAACACTTCTCCGACGGAACTGCCGCTAACGTTAGCTTAATATTTCATTCTTTCAACTTTTTCACTACAGGTTGACTTATTTGACAACGAATAGAACACTTAAAAATATTAGTACTACTCGCGCAGTACTTTATCAAAGATTTCGTTTCAATTAAGCTACCAGTGATTTCTTTAAGTGCAATTGCACTAATTATTGAAAATAATACATAAATGCTCTAATAGTATGTTTGAAGTACTATTCGTGGATTTTTCTATTAAGACATTTATTTTTTTGTACAAAAATTAAAAATGTCCCCGAAAAATTGGGATGGAAATTTTAATACGTAAATACATACAGCAAGAGCTCATCTGCCACCAAATTTGGACATCCATTTTAAACTGATCATTTTAAAAATCGACATGGACGTTTTGGACGGTATTTGTGAATTCACTAATAAATTCTCCATTATTTTTTTCATTTCCACCATCTCACATTTTTAATTCATCGTGAGCAATTTTTTTAAATTAAAAGTTTATCACAAAGATAATTAGGCCAAATTTGGTTGCCTGATATCCAAATTTGGCATATGAGCTCTTACTGCCATACATAGTGCATATTTTAACCGTCCATATTCTATATTAGACCACATGTATTGGTTAGATTAGTATTTTTACATCTTCTACGGTGTTGTGTGTTACATAATTGCACAAAACGAAGGATTTGATTGTTAGCCTTAGCCATCGTCAGGCATATGTGTGATTTCCTTATTTCATTACTGTTCACTTTATTATTTTTCAGCCCTCGGTAGTACCTAAGGTGTAGGTACATACGTGCATATGTCAAAGTATATTATTACATTTTTCAACATCACTTGATCCTCTGACTGTTTCTAAATGACATGTTCAAACAGTTACAGTTTATGATGATGATGGTGGAAGTGGAACCTGCATAGTGAGGTCACCTTCAATTAAGCTAGATCACCATACATGAGCCATGAGACATCACACAGCACAGCAATAAAGCAACAGAGGAGGAAAGGCGGCTGACAGATGAAAAGAAAGTTCCAAAATATAAATGATGTACGTTTTTCCCTCCCTTTCTTTTCCCTTTTACACGTTTCCTGAATAGAATACCATGTCTACATATAAATACATATTTGGCGAGAAAGAGAGAGAAAAGGGATGAAAGAGAAAAATTATATTAGTAGGCGGACAAGTATAATAATATGTGGATACACAAGGTAATCCTGTTTTTCATCATTCTATCCTCTTTGTCCAATTTTTCCTTTTCTTATTTATCTTCTCTTCTATTAAGCCTTTATCATTTCCTTTCTTCTTCCAACTTCCCTTTTCCTCTATTCTTGTAACACAGCTCACATCCAACATCCAAGCGTCATGGTGTGTGCTTATGTGTTGGTGCTATGGGTAACGCGAACAATATCACGACACGACTGCTCCCGTATGTTCTTACTTATGGCGTGTCGTCCATGTGACCAGGTAGTCTTCCGTCCAGGAAAAATAGCGTAAGCGTAATAATAAGCATAACAAATGGCATAACATGCATCAAAAGGAAACAATAAACGTTCATGTCCTAGTCATGAGTGGCTTCAAAATGTATCCTTAGGAATATTTAAGTGCTATGCAGCACATACACATGCGTACATATGCATGTAAGACTGGGATGAATGCTGGAGTGAAAAAAAAGTCGCTTTGAACAACGGAAATTGAGAGTGAACTTAACAAAGTAAAGAGATAGGACATCAGAAAAGTTTTATTTTAAAGGTTAAGATCCCTTAGGCTAAGGTGCTTTAGAAAAATCAATCGATGAACATATGTCTGCAAATGTACAGAAAATATTCAACTAGTAGTTATACTGTTCCTAAATATAAAATTTATTTAGATAATTTAGAAAAAGACAAATTGTGAAGCACACTATGATTTGAGAGCTGAAGTAAAAATTTGGGAAACATTTCGAACAAGTGTTTTCATAGAAGTCTAGGATACCACATTTTAAATGTGTGGGCCTACATAGTACACGAATTAGTAAATGTTCTGGAAGAATTTCATCTGCATACACACCAGTTAGCCTACAACATGTATCGATATTAATGGTTGTTCACGTTTCTGATGTCTATGTGCATCAGTAAATAATTTATGACGAATTAGTTTCTATTTTTGTACCAAGTGGACATGTGACTATTCTGCGAATTCCTATTCCGGTGATTCCATTCCTAGGCTTTGAAGCTGTTCAGAGTAAAATGAAATATTTTTGGGCATTTAACATGAGCGGTGTTGTGTGACATGCTATTGCATAAATATAAATACTTTCCTGTTCTTCAAGGCTTGAGGATTTTGTATTTCTATTTTTTCTTGTTATTTGTGCGCCAACAATAACCCTTTTATTTTCGCTAAACTTACATGGACGTTGGAGAAGAGCTGTCAGCGACACAACAGAATCATTTCACAGGGATCTCATTCCAATACTTACGTTGACTTGACTCACAAACTCTCACGTCCTGTTTCCTTGAGCTTTCATTCAGTACATTTCTTGTGATGTATTTATTACTTGCCGCTGTCATCACAATCCACCGTGTAACCCCCGTTATCACTGTAGCAACTTTCCTTATATTTTAAATTATATTTAAATATAAGCAGTAAGCATTCAAATATTAAGATTTTAAATACAGGCAAACTAGTAGAACCCTGAGAGCAAGCCTTTACATGCAATAAATATATTGATGATAAGTTAACATTTAAAACCAATTTTAATGAAAAAATCATCCTTTTAATTTTTTGATTAGTGGTCAAATCGAGAGTTAACCTAATCAAACCACAATTTTTTCACGGAATCTCATATATCCAACAACGATTGATTGCAGTCAATGACGCAATACCCAATCTAATAATGTTCTGACTTGGTAGTTTAGTTAAAATTAAACAATTGAAATAAAATTAGTACAGGTGGGAAATCATAACGATCATTAAATGCTACAGACATGAAATTTAAGTTACTACACGAAATTTTCATACTGCAATTACATACTTATTGAAATTATTACATAACTTTAATAGACGTGCATATTTTTAGTTTTTGTACATTTTTTTATACAAGGAAAACTTCATGTAGTAGACTTAATTTACTTACGATTAGATGTTTCTTTGTGCTGCATGAAGAATTGCAAGATGTTTTTGTACTTTATACAAAGTGTAAACTAAATTTTGTATAGATTGTGGTTACCAATGTAGTGGAGCCTATGATGATGATTGCGGTTTAGTGGTGATCATGTGGCGTATATGTTGTACGTAGGATACAGTGATATACCCAAGGGAAAAGCAAAAGTGACATCACGATTCTCGATTCCTGTCAGGATGTTTTGGATGAAACTGTCATGTCAGATAAAAAAGAACACAAAAGACAAGCCTACAAGCTGCTCTACGTACTTATATATTCCACATAAATTCAAGGAATAAGAAACTACACGTTGTTACTACTTCTGTTTAAACTATTGCAGTATGCACAACAAGCGTTGTAACTTTTTAGTTGATAAATATGTCATCATATCATGAGTCATAAGACAACATAAATAATGTGACAACAAAAGAGTTAGTTTTTTTTATCTCAAGACAACATGTTCGTATATAAAGTACACGAATATATTATTTTGTAATATTGGCCATGTTAGCACGCCAAAGCAGGACAGATCAAAGATTTTATTTTGATTGCTTGAGGAAGAAAAGTGATGATGAAAAGGTTGCCATTTCCGCTCGTGTTAGATTATATGAACTGGTTTATCTTCTGACTTAACTTTACCAAGGATTTCTCGCGTCTTTTTTTCACCAGAAATTTATTTGGAAAAAAACGGGAGAAAATAAAAAAAGATTTGTAATAAAAAATGAAATAAAAAAGTCTGTTGTTGTTGTAATGGTGTGGTGAAAGCAAAAGATTTTGTGACATTGCTTGTTTCACGGAACGCGTAGTACACAACAAGCAGCAAAAGAAGACGACGTGGTAAATAAATATAAAAGTAAAAGAAGCTGTTGACTGTGTGAACTGACTAACATGAGTTGAGTTGGTCTTAAGGAAGAGGATTTATCAGGGGACATTTATGACATCCGCTCTCAACTGCTAAGCAGAAAGAAGCAGTAGCCAAGCAGCCGCTTTTGCTTCATTCGAAAATACAATTTTGTTGGTTGGTTATATGTATAAAGTATGCTCATTATATGTCTCTTGTTAGTATCTGGGTTTTCTCATTGACTTTTGCCACCAAATTAAGTGTACATCAAAGGAAAACAGGAAGAAGGAAAGCTGACAAAAGGCATCAGTTAAAGTTCAACAAGAATAACCCTCTCTCCCTGATATACCTTTTTATAAAAGGTTACATTACAAAATGGATGTAAACATGTTGTTCCCGTTACTAGTATTATTATTATCATTGCACTTTATTAAACTTTCGGCTTTGTTGTTGTGCTCTTGTATTTATCTCCAGAATGTGCTCATCTTTTTCGTTTTACTTATTCGAATGATAAAAAACGTTCTATATTGCTTCCCATCTATCATAATCAGAGATCCAAGTGTGTATATGCTGGCCTCGTGGACTAACGTTTTTAGTCGCTTTGCTGCTGTTGCTGTACTGTGTGTGTGTATCTCTCTTTCTAATAATAAGATGCTACGCACCTATGGAATCCAAGGATAAAATCGAGATTAAATTGGCAATAAGAAATGATGAAAGTGTGAAATATACACATTTAGTTACATGTATGAAATGCGAGGAGTTTTGCATTAACATTTGCATCCAAAGAATTCCTCATGTCCCAAAGTCCCAATACTTGAAAGGAAGATATCTCAACTTTCTTGTGTAAACTTAGCAAGGCCCAACCTGTGTTTATCCCAAAAACTAGAGATTCACCTTATCTTAAAGTCTGTCGGTGAATACAGTAATTCAAATATCAGGGAACAAATAGAGAAAAACATATATTTCAATATCTGTATCACAATTGAAATATCAGCAATTGTTTGGGTGCAAGTGTTCGTGAACAACTCCTCGTAAAGTTAAGAGATTCGTGAAATAGAGAAGAGAATATGAAATTTATGATTTTAAATCAAACACGATACAGGTTTATTGAATTTTCATGGAAATCTAAAATAAATATAATAATAGTAATTTGCTTACAATTTCAGAAAACCATGGTAAAACATCCGGTTAAGTTAGCGCATCATGTCCCCTGCACAAAAAATCTCACAAACACATTATCAGTAGAATTTTTGTTAGTATGCAATCTGTCAGGCATTAAAAAGTAGGTAAATGACAAGATACAAATTAGCATTCATTCATTCTTTTATGGAGTTAAATACGCTGAAGCATAGTAAAACTTAGTTTCCACTGCATCGAAAATACGGATATTCCAATTTTTGCATAAGAACAACATGATTTTCCATTATTTACTAAACATTAATTTCCGCACTGCGGATTCAATTTTCACTTTATTACATTCATTACAAAATATTTTTAAAAATTTATTAAATTTATTCGGCAACAATGTAAAACTTGTCTCTCTTTTAATTCATGCTTCATGCTGCAAAGAGCTTAATAAACTTGCTAGGCTTTAAACTATTGAAAACGGACATTACGTAACCAAAAACGAACGAAAACCAAAATATTACGTATTATTTTCTGTAGCTGGATGAATGAATTGGTAGCTGGCAGAAAAAAACATAGCATCATCATCAAAGCAGTCATTCGTTTTAATCTGAACAGAAATTGTCTACACACCTATCCGAAGAATAAATGAATGTGTCAGTAATGGTATTTAACTCTTTTGCTCGATTAAAAATGCCGACATCCCGACAGAAAAATGAATGAATCCTATAGAGTGCATTATAATTTACGAAGATGTGAAAAGAACTGTACAGTAGATAGTAATGCCTGAATGGGAACCCATACCAAAATGCGTACACATTAAGCTGCCTGGGTATTTTGTTGTGTATTTTTTGAACTTGACTGACTTTTAAGCGATTTAATAATATAAAGAGTAGCAATGGAAACGCTGTTGTGCAAAAGGAAAGATTTCTTCTGTACATTTAATGTGTGAGCTTGAGATTACTTTAACAGTCTTCTTTGGCTCAACTCACACACAACGGGCACATTAAATGAGTCAATAGTTTTGGCTGGATGGGCACATTCAACAACGAGAAAAGTATTCCTGCAACAGCAGAGTTGGCGGATGCTACTTCGTTTTTTGGATGAAAAGCCACTATACCACCACAAAGAGAAAATTCATTCATTCATTTATAATCAGTCAAAGAAAAAAAAGAAGAAAATCCTTTGGATTTTACCGAGGTAAAAAATAGAACGAGGGCTGCCAATTTGCGTGAATATTTTATAACTAATATACTCACACTATACAATATTCTACACAGCCGCCTAAGTGAAGTCACACAAAATACATCCAATTGACTGATGTCGCGGCAGCGGTGGCGTGAGTACAAATTCATTGAAAACTATTGCAGTACAAGCTATTTATGTGATACTTATGTGAAAGCACGTTTAGTATAAAAGCCACTCCAGAAGAAAATCTTTTACATATAACGAGAAATAACTAGTATAAAAACGAAATTGGGACTCATCCAGGCATAGATAGATATATTCAAGAAAAATAAATCCATACCAAAAAATTACATACGTGACAAAAGGATACAGGGACTTTTTTTTAGGAAATCAATTTAAAAGGATTAAAATTAAAGTTAGTCGTTAAACAATCATGTTTTTTTCCAAATCCAACAAATCCAAAGTTAAAGAACACTTTTAAGTCAAAACGGTTTTAAATTTGTTTGATCTGAATTTTACAGGAAAGCGTAGTTTTTGCAGTTGCTTATATCAATTTAGTAATATTGTATGTTTTAGTTTGAAAATTCGAAAATTGGCACAGCTCACATTGGGTCAGGTCTAACTACGTGAAAACAAACGTGTTTTTATTGACTACAATCCTATCGAACTCCAGCGGATGTTGTTTTTACGATATTTTGACCTAACTTTTAACATAGCCAACCAATTTAGCTGACTAACAAACCCCCGTTTTGGCCCATCGATTGGTGAAATCAGATTTCTAAAAAATTTAACAGTGTAAACATGCATTTGACAGATAGACAGACGTGAAAACGGACTGATGCCATAGATATCTTATATCCTGAATACCTGTTCAAAGTCGCAAGTAATATATTGAATATAATATTATATCAATATAATAGCTATATATGTACCAAAGTTAGCTCGATATTTTGCGGAATTATCTTAGCCCAAAGGGAAGAGTGTCTTCAGTTGAGAATATCTGCTGCCGATTTTGATTCGCCTACACAAATACCAGTAGTAATAGCAGCTTCTCAGCAGTCTGAAGTTCTTCAGGCAGTTAATCTTATTAGTTTTTACCACAACCGGAAATTCATGTAAAGGACTTATGTGGTATATTCGATTCTCTACTCTATCTATGATAAATATATATGAATGCATGTACGTCAAATAATCTATCAATAAAGTCAACAGAGTAATAATATGAGTGTAATAACGTTATGAGCTCAAATACACACATGTTAATGGTCTCTAACTAACCATCTATCTATCGCATTTTCTCTCTGTGTTCATGTGTGTCTTTCTATCTTATTCCCTCGCTCGTTTGCTTTTGAAAAGGAAAAAATGGAGAACGAGTAAAAGAAGAAGGAAGACGTAAAAAGAAAGAAAATACAAGGACATTACCCTTGAGGGCTTGTAGATTTTTTTTCTGACTTTCGTCTTCCTCGTCTCTCTCACATTATTGACCCATTTGTGATTCCTCACTCTCAGAAAGCTTACCTGAGGGGAATAATTTAGCGAGCATGAAGCAAAGTCAGAAAGACGATTGAGAAAAAGAAGGGGGAAATGTAGCAAAGCGAAAGGTGAGTTGGTTCGTGGGTGGTTTGGTTTTTGGTTTTCCACTATTGTCTCAGCCATGCTATGCTTACTTGACGCTAACTAGCAAACTGGCTGTAAGGGAATAGATGCGAAATGGTAACAAATTTGTCGGTTTCACAACGACCCCACATGTGTATCAATAATAGGCGAAAGATGTGTGAAAGAAATATTCTCCGACTAGTTTACTCTATTAACAGAATCACACAATCTTTACCAGAATTCCGTAACGTAGCGTCACTTTGCTTCTCCATTTAACACCTGACATGTACTCGCACTCAACCTCAGGATGACCTCCAGAGATTTTGACATTCAAAATAAATAGCGTAATGTTAAGTACTTGCCGACTCTACTCACATTCATCATAAAATACCTAGTGCCTACTCTAATATTCCTTACAAATTCTTACACCGTCGCTACCATTCCATAAATACATCACACCATTATGATTTCTCTCTGGAGTATTCAAAGACGGCGAGTAAAATATCTAGATTAAGTATTCAACATTTTTCATTAAAATCGTTGTACTTACGACTTTGTTTTCTCACGCAAGTGTCTACAATACGTAGAGCTTTTTCCGTTTAATTGGAATGCCACGTAAAAATATCTCAGGCTTGGGCATACCTATTGACTTGAGATTTATTAGTGTTGGAGAACTAGAACTAGGGCTACCTTGCAACAAACAATCGTGAACTACACTTTATTGAATGATCCGATTAAATCTAGATGTTCAAAACCTTCAAAGCATATACCACTTAAGGACGTGACAAGTTTGTTGTTTTTGAGTACACTAAAGATACCCTTTCTTCCCATAGAGATACAAGTATCAGGACGGACAATATCAAGGTTCTTAGATTATGTGCGAGATAAAAACTTTCCAGTGTAAGGAAATAGACGAAGCACTTCTACATTGGCCGGTGGTTAATCATTTTTGTATTGCTTGAATAAGTTGTAGAATCTTACGATTTCAATTAATCTCTAAGATCTCTACGTATGAATGGACATTAATTTCAACATAATCTACATAATTCAAAGATAAAAAATTGCAAAAGGTGTATTTTTAACAAATAAAAAGACAATGAAACCAAATCAATGTGACGCAGGAAGATTCCGAATCAAACATTAACAGCGTGTCAGCCAACTACCTGCCGCCTTTTCAAAAGGTTGATTTTGCTTTTTATCTCGACCACTCTTCAGGCAATTTCACCTTTTATCATATCAACTTTTCCACTAGCTCTCCCAAAAAATTCACTCCATCGATCTGCTCTAAAAACAAATGTCACTCATGCTTATCAGGCCTCGTCCTCATCCTCGCCATTAAACTGGAAACCGCGAAGGACAGCTAAATGGAATTAACAGTCAGAAATTGAAAAGGAACAACAATGGTAATGGCTTATGTAACGGAGAAGTAACGCAATCGTCGCAGTCATCCTACTACCGCATATTACTGCAGTTAGTGATCTTTTGTAATGGTTTGGCGGTTTGGTAAAAACACCCTATCTTACGTTGTGTTAGATCCCCCAATTTTGTGGCGTCATTCTACAACATGCAGTGCAATACAATGGGTTATAACACCGCTAATAATCATCATTTTCTGTTGTACTAATAAAAGCATAGCATACATACCAGGCTTTCACATCACTTCAGCCACTCACTCACCCATTCAGACGTACAAACACACTCAACGAAAAAACGCGCTGCTGATAATAGACACAAGCCACACAAGTGGTGTTAAATTACCTTTTTCGGATTGTCCTTGGTGAATTCTTTAGCTACCTTATGTAAAAACACTTTGTATGGTGGTGATTCCATACGATGTATGCTTCCACAATTCCATCCAATAGACCATCTAGACAAAGCAAGACAGAAATAGAGGAGGTCACACTTTCTTTGTTTCCCATTTCAAAATAACATGACCAAGTGAAACTGGCGGCAGCAGCAGGTGTAATTTCTATATGCATAATATGTACGAGTATATTGTCAGAGTCAGAGAAGGATTTTCCTCAAGGAGTAAATAGTGGGTCATTAAGATTCCTTTATCTTTTCAAAGAGCATCCTCATCAGTAACGGCAAACAATGTACTTAATACTCCGGAAGGTGAAAACGAACTTTGTAACAAAACTTGAATGGAGAAAGAATAATAAAATTGTTAAGTAGAGAGATAACAAACAATGCGTTAAGAATGTGAAGGAATGAAATAATATTTTGTACGTGTGTTTGTGAGAGTTCATGAATGCATTTTCTTTGTGACCTAATTAAGCTGGTATATCTGTAGCTTCTATGTAAGATAAAAACAGTCCTTTAAATATTAAGTTCAGAGTAAAACTTGAAGAATATAAATTCAACGTCCTAGTCGTACAAGCAAGTGTTACAAATCCAGATACTATGGGCTTTACCTTCTTACTACAATATTTTTTGCCTGCGTATTAAAAGTTCCAATCGCACCCCAAGGGTAGAGGTTAGGTTGGATCTGTAGTTAGATACGATATATATATACGTAACATCAAATTGGCATTATTCTTTGAATTGAGCAGAAATATATACGCCATCTTAAAAACGTTTATGTATCCAATTTTAGCGTGCTACATCCTTACTGCATTACAAAAAAATCGAGTTTGCTTTGAAAACTTGAGACTTGTAAGTAGACATAAAAGAAAGAGGTAGAAATAGAAAGAAAAGAACGTAAAAGCGCAACTAAATAAGCAGTTGTACTTTGTACTATGCTAGTTGCAACAGCATTTAACTCGGTAAATATACAATACCCGTATTTAAATGCAGGTATGAATGTATAATAATGTGCAAGAAATGGAGAAAAAGAGTAGATAAAAAGAGCTGGAAACGGAAAAATGGAATTGAGCCTCTGGAAGAAAAGTGCTATGAGAAACAAAATGCTTCCAGTTTGTGGCATAAATGTCATAGATAAGTGTCTCATTTCTCATGGTAAAAGGTAAAATTACATTTGGGCAGGAACTAACTTGTAAGCAAGCAGCTTCTATTTATAAGGGAGAGGGGGAGAGGGGGAGAGAGAGACTGTTTGGACTTGTACATACGCAGCTTTTTCTTGGTATGTTTGTTGTTTAGTCATGATGATGATGGTAATAATATGTATTTTACTGTGTAATTTCCATACGGTTGGAGTACAAGACATGTATGTTTTATTCGGTTACTGCTCAAATACTATATAATTATGTAATAACTGGAGCAAACGTCCTAGTTACTTTAGAAAACTTCAAAAGAGATTGTTCTGCTGGTCAAGGGGGAAAAGCAGGAGTAGAAATCGTCGTAAACATCCCACCAAAATGCCACAAAGGAAGTGAACCGAATAAATTGGATATATGTACACATTCATTCAATGTATTTTTAAGAGAAATATTAAACAAGACTACCTTAACGGCGTCTGGTTTAATAGTTCGTCTTTTTCTAGCCCCAGATTTATATTTTCTTTGAAAAAGTAAACTCAAGAAAAATATAACAATAAAAAGTGTAATAACAATATTTTATCTAAGTATATAGGTATACAGAGGTGGATGTAAGCATGGATACATTTCTACTGCCACTGTTCCAAGTTCTTTATAATCCCATAAAATATTTAAATTGTCGCCATATTTATTACCGTTGCTGCTTAGCTTACTACATTTTTTCTACAATGTTGAGTTTAGTTATTGTTATCATATCAACTACGCCGCTAGTATGGCGAAACTGAATTATTTACATGGCCTTGTTTTTTTTATAAAAAAAATATGGAGTATGTGCTCAATGATAAATACATTTAATTTCACTAGCAGTCAACGGAAGCGGTTATTTACCAAAAATGACATTTATGGACAACCAACAGCTTTACGCAATAATATTTGTCAGTAATCTTGCATTTCTCTATAATATCGATTTCACGCTACGTACAAGTACATTTATACACATAAACGTACTTGAATATGAACCAAACAAATCTTCCCATTACTTTAGCATTTCACATTTCTGAAAAACGAAGAACCATATTTTTTTGATGATTTGAATTTTGTTAGGAAACGTTTTATTACTGTGAAAAGGAATTATATGAAAATGATAATGATATAAAATCCAACAGTATCTCCATCGAACTAACAAATAGAACCACATTAACTTACGAAAGAAGACATCAAAAATCGAAATGAATATTATCGATTCCATTGTTATCATGATGCTTGTGCACTTTGATGGACTTCGTCCAATTGGTAGAGGAAGAGAAAGTAGCACAAGTTAATGCTTCCACCTTCTCCTCCCATTTATAATTTCTGATCTTTTATCTGATTTTTTTTTCTCAATTGCATTGTATCATCAGATTGCA
>JAQFZG010003596.1:0-13290 GCA_034695465.1 Entomobrya nicoleti | reverse complement strand
GCACCAACCATGCGACGCACTTGTCTTCTTAGAAATCCGGAGCCTTCCACAGTAAACTTGTAAATTTGATAAGGTGGTGGTTGTGCTAAGTCAATGTCGTCCAAGGATGATGAATGGGGGATATCTTCAGGGGACAAGGAAAATCGACGAATGGTCTTGATCCTTTTTTCGGGGGGCACCAATTCCCCGCTAGTTTTCATAAAAGTTGTAAAGTCCCAGGTTCCAAGGAATAGGTTACAGGATTGCTGGACTGTTGGGAGGTTAAATGGATGGGGTACGGCTTCACAGCGAAAGAGGTCGCGGATGTCGATGGCGCTTGTGAGGCGATTTGGGGAGAAGATGTTGTGGGGCACTAAAAATAAAAATAAATGTTTATTTCCAACGGAATAGTTAGTTTTTTAAATTATTTAATTGATTACCTTGATTGAATAAAGCTACTCGGAACTCGTATACTCGAGAAAGGGCTCGGCGAGCATTAAAATTCTCGGGCACCTGAATAATCCGTTGGACTCGGATGTCGCACTCGTTCTTGTCCAGGAAAAGGTTTAGACTTTGGCAAATGGTTTCGGGGCAGTTGGGATACTTATTTGGTTTCCATTCTAAAATTTAAACTTAAGGAACATTTTAATTGCGTTTCAAAAGTTTTAAAAATTAATTAGCTTTTTTAAAGTTGGGGTATGGGTTTACCTGCATTTTGAATTTCAGAAGGTATGTCAAATACACAGGTGCTTCCCAAGGCGTGGACCCCGGTATCAGTACGACTGCTAACGAAAATGGGAACCCGGCTATCCCTCTTAAAGACCTTTTGAAGACCGAACTCGAGAATACCTTGGATTGAATCAAGATCGGGAGCTGAGGTGAAGCCGGGAAGAGTATTCCTTCTGAGGGTACGTTGAAGGCCTCTGTGAAACAAATTAAAAGTTAAATAGTATTACTAATACAATTTTATTACAAACATTACAATAAGTGTTAAATTAACAGTGATTATCTTAATTAATCATCTTAATTTCTGCGATTAATATTATTAATTACCTGTAATTAGTCCCAATGTAGGAAAAGCATATCATTAATCTCATAATTAAACTGACAAGTGGGTAGTTAAACCTAATGAAAGAGTAATCAATTGGTAGTTGAGTACAGTTGAATAGCTCATTGATTAAACTTTATTTGGTGATTTTAGCAGTGAACAAGCTCGTTGAAAAATATGGATAAACTAAAATGGACAATAAAACTGTTAATTTTCAATTAAGTTTAAACACACAATTACTTAATGATCAAATTATTAATTAAATTACAAATCATAACACAATCAATCAAATCAAATGATGCAATTATGCATTTAATTTACTTTGATTAATGCACTACATGTGCACGCACAGACGACGGGACCAAAATAAACACTTGGTCAACTGACTCGCGCAAGTTTACATCAAATTTTGGGGCGACAAAACACAAAATGGATGAATAATAAGTGCGTCATAGAGTTCAACGTTACTTTTCACACAGCAGAATGCAAGGCAAGTGAAGTGAACAAAGTAGGAAAGCTGTCGAGTTAAAATGTAGGGGCGACTTGAGAAAACAACAAAACTTTTAATTGAGTGCAATTGTAAAGCTGCAAAGCTGAACTTAAAAAAAAAGTAAACTTGGAAAACTCTTTTTTTTTGTCAGAATTTTCTCATTTCACCCCAAAAAAAATTATTCAATCTAACTTATCATGCTGAACTAGAATTAAAGTTCATTTTTACTATCTTTATCCTTTTCCTTCCGCCCACGCATCACATTTAAATACTTGGATATTAGTTTTGAATGTCAGTTAAATAAAAATCAAAGCTTTAATTAATCTACTTATTATTATTTTGTGATTGAAGAATAATTAATATCGCATCTGTCTGCATTTTTTTGTACAAACTACTAGAATTTATAGCTGTATGAAATTTTAAGGATCTTTATGTACAAATGCTTGTGCATCACCTTCCATTTGACATGAAATAGTTACTAATTGCCCACGTGCTCAAAAAAATCACTAAATTTAGTCAAAATCCACTAGAATTTTCTGGAAGTTAAGGTGGTTTTATTTTTTTAAATTAGCCACACTTAAAACTGTTTTTAGTTACTTATTATATTCATGCTATATAAATGCATGAAACTAAACTTATTTTTTAATATGCAGTTTGAATCCGACACAGCAACTTTTTAAACGCTGATTTTTTATTAAATTAAATCGAAAATGGGAAAATTAATTAAGAGTTTTCTCTTATTCTCGTTTCTAGCTTTTGTTCGCTCCAACCATCCCTTTACCGTTATAAACCCTTGTTCCCAAGTAATTTAGCTTAGGACCTACGGGGAAAACAATACTCCTTTAGGAGGATCCTTCCGATTGAATCCATACGAGCAACGTAGCTTTACTGCCATACGAGGTTGGACAGCAGGTCGAATTTGGGCCAAAACTGGTTGCGATCTAACTGGAAGGAAATGCATTACCGGGGAAGCTCCAGTAGGAGGACGAACTACACTTCAAGCTGTTACCTTAGCAGAATTCGGGTTGGACAAGTGGATGGGGTTGGATTCTTACGATATTAGTGTGGTTGATGAATACAATGTTCCCATAACTGTAAAACCATTTGGTACGGAAAGCAGTGAACTTGTAGAAGCCAAGGTTGCAATTTTAACATGGCCACTTTTCCGGATAAGTTTAATGGGAATAGACAGGATAAGGTTCCCAAAAGACAAATGTCGGCCTTCGGAATATTCGAAGAATTTTAAGAAGCAATGTCCAGATGTCTATACTTGGGCATATTATTATGATAATAGTGATAGGAATTGTAGGGGTAATCCGATTTCTGGATATGAAGTTACATTTTGTGGGTAACGACCAAAACATGGTATTTGTAGAGTTGATCAAAACTACTGATAAAAATTATTTCGCAATGGCAACTTAGCAAATAAAAAGAATCAGAGAGGTAAATATATTTTAAAATTTAAATGGTATTCCAAGGCCAGGTTAAATTTTGTACAAACCTATTACCAAATATTATAAATGCATGCATCTAATATATATAATATGTGAAGTAAATCATTCGCTGCCAAAAAGTCCACCTATTAAGTAAAAAAATATAAGAGGTTATATCAAATTTGCACGCCAAGTGTAAAAATTTTACCTGAGTAATTAGTGTTTCATCCAAGTGTTAATGTAACTGTTGTGTAAAAATGATTCGTAAGATTAATTATGAAAAATAAAACATACGAAAATATACATTTGTTTTTTTACTCATGCTATATATTACTGTTAAATTTATTATGCATCTTACAGTTACAACAGACCACATGTTTAATCAATATTTAGATCTTAAGTATTATAACAGTCAAATTTTTCAGACACTTTTAAATTAATCTTTGGTCGTCTAACTCATCATGTAAAAAATTATCACAAATTTGATGCTGGCTTTATCACAAAGTACGTTTAACACAATTTATTTCGTCAAACCTTAAGTCATAGTTGACAGTCCTTTTTTTACTTCCAATTATTACAAAGAACTTCAAAACCATAAGAAAATTCTTCATTATTACTCGAAATAAATGTCCAATTATCCTCTTTGAGTTCCACTCGCCCAACACCTTCCCCAAACCTCCTGCCAATATAAATATTAGTTTGCTGGTATTCACGAGCATCAACACGAAATGCTCCTTTTGGAAGACTTCCATCCAGTTCCATTGGTTTCCAGCATAAGTGTACCAAATAAGATTTCATTTCAGAATCAACTGCCAAAAACTCCACCTATTTTTAAATTCGTTTTTAAACTCTTCGACATTTAAGTGATCGATAAAGCAAGAAATATTTTGACAATGAGCACAAAAAAGAGTAGTGTCAGAATCAATTAATTTTTACCTGGTCATTAATCGGCTCATTTAATTTAGTAATGAGTGGCCTGATAGTTAAAGTCTTTTTGTCTTGTCCATTTTCTGGAGTGGTTATTACTTCCTTGACAATATGCTGACCTGGATAAGCATCAACCAGTTTTGAATTCTTATCTTCGGACCTTACCCATTTGAATATTATTTTATTTCCGGTTGCATTGCTCCACACAGAATCCCTCTGTATTGAGAGCAAACTAAAAAAATATATATAGAAACAATAAAATCACACAGTTTTAAAATAATTGTAAAAATGTTTATATATAACAACTAATTACCCCATGGCTATGATTTCCGTCGCAGGCTATTCATAATCCCTGCCAACTCGCCAAAATCCACTGAAAGTTTTTAAAAAATGGTCTAGATTTTAAGCCAATTATTTTTTAAATGATACTTTTGTAAAAACTTTTCATGCTTTGTTATCTTTGTCTGAAACCAGCAAATGTTTTGTCGTAAACTTGTAAAATGGGGTGCATTTGCAAAATTGGTTACCAGGTAGCGTGGGTATCCAACGTATTTTTTGTAAAAAAAAATAGTAGTAAATGTGACCGTTGCTTAGTACGATGTAAAATATTCACTGAAGCAATCATTAATATAAGTATACTAATGTATTTACAAGGAAAAATTGTGGCATCTTGTCATAATCTTATTTTTTATATCAGTAAATTTGACCCCCAGTGTGTCGTGTATGTAGAGTGGACAAATTTGATCTTTTATGAATATCTGGATTTAGGGTCAGACTATTTGCAAAGTAATGTACCAAAAATTATGTAATGGTTCATACATATATGCTATTTGTCACATCTCATTCGTAAAGTGGTTTGCTGAAAACAATATCCAGTGACAGAAATAAAAATTAAACGTTAAAATTTATGTATAGTCACGTCACAAGTGAACGATCCCTTACAGAATATGAGTAAGACGCAGTTTAATTAATGTTTAAGGTCTTATTCTATTATAGTATGAGTCAGCACAAGTGTTATATGATTTCATTGGATTTCATGAAGATTTATTAAGTTTAATGGTTTTCTATGAGGAAAGGATGCTGAGACAAAAAGTATATTATGGGTGGGGTGTTTTTTAAAGATGATCACGATGAGGATAATGTCACATGAATAAAATACAGTTCAAATATAATGTAGAACGTGACGCGGTTCGCAAGCCTCTTTTGTTTCACTTAACGAAATGTAAGAAAAGTTAGAGCCAATTTTAAACTAAAAAATCGGATCCACAAAATAAATTCGCTAGCTACATATTTTTTACGATTTGAAAAGTACTGACTTTGAGTTTGAGCAATCAGATTTCCATTCGCTTGAAAATTATGAGATGCGTTAGGTACAAATGCGTTTTTGGCGTATTTGTAAGTCGTCAATCATTAGTTGAATGAATAAGATTTACTGAGTATGAAAACATGGTATGTTTATTTGACGTATTTTTATCGACAAAAAAAGCAAAGTATAAAGTTGCAAGGACAGCATGTCCGAAGCTAAGATGAGCGTCTTAAAAACGGTCAAAATGCTGGTGTGGTGACCTATGAAGAATGAATGATAGATAGATAGATGAAATTGTAAGCTTGGATATATTCGTACTGGTAATCCAAATTTTATGATAATCTGGTAATAAACAAGCAACTTTTTAATCCATGCGAAATTACAGTTGAATGTAATACAGAGAAAGCCAAATTCACATGAGTATCGCATATATGTACACATATTTATAATAGAGTACTAATACAAAATAAGGTATTTTTGCTGTTTTTTGCTGTAAGAATCCTGTTGATTTTAAATTTGATTGATTGACTAAGTAAATATTTAGATATTACTGTATTTGTTGGATTTTGACTATGGCATAGTCGTTATATATCGGATATATATGATAAAAAATGAAAAAGCTGAACTATTACAGGTAATCATGCAAAAAAAACGTTCCAGTTTGATATTTCTCTATATTTTTTAACAAAAGCTTTGCAAATTTGCCCCGCAAAAAGGTTTAGCAACAATGCAGATAATCTAAATATTTTCGAGTTCTGTAGCTTGGAAATATTTTTTATGTAAGAAGTAATATTGCATACCAATTATGTTCCATTCGAAAGAAGACATTTGGTCCTGGGAAGTATAATTTTTTACAGAATGATAACCTGAAACCACTTATTTGACCCTAATATCAATTTGTAAGTCGAAAACTAAACGAACGTATACATATATACAAGTCATATAACTTCGTTCTGGATAAATTAGCAATCAACCGACGAACAGATTTTTTCTCAACACAATCCTTATATTTTAAGAGAGTGTAATACTGGAGCTTAATTACTGAGAAGCAAAATTATCTTGAATGAAAACAAAGAATCATTATCAATTTAATGAGTTCATGTTGGACAAAATGTATCAAAAGATAAAAAAAGTTTTATTTCCAGTATTCATTTTCTCTCAACCTTATTCATGAATCACTTTTGGTGTCGATCTAAAACACGAATCGACCGTGCACAGAATGTTAGGCTAAAATGAAACACTAAAATAGACTAAAAACTTAGGTCAAAAAATATTAAATTTGGTTAAATAGGAATTGGTACTTATTGCAGAATATGGAAAAGGATCAACGGACAAATTCTAACTTAGCTTTTAATAGAGCCTCTACCAAGTGCTGTTTTAATATGCCGGATAACTTGAAAATAATCCAAAATTAAATATTAAGCTCACATATTAATTGTTAAAATAGCTTAAATTTATGTATTCATATCACACA
Organism: Entomobrya nicoleti; assembly: GCA_034695465.1. Classification (NCBI taxonomy): domain Eukaryota; kingdom Metazoa; phylum Arthropoda; class Collembola; order Entomobryomorpha; family Entomobryidae; genus Entomobrya; species Entomobrya nicoleti. Next base: position 6,633 of record JAQFZG010003596.1, on the reverse strand, counting down.
TCATGATGGGAGCAATATAGATCATCCAGTAAAAATATATGTTTCAATGCATTAGTCCATAATGCATTTCGCCCAGCTTGTACTAGCCTGTTTTTAAGCTGGAGAAACATTTATGCTTATTCATCGTGTAACGAAATTTATACATATGTATTTGATATATGTTCGTAAGTCTGATAAAAAATACCACAAACGTTTTATAAGCAATATTAACACCTTTTTATTAGTTCTGATCAGTTATAAGTACATTTTAATTGTTTCGTTACTGTCATCTGTTCAACAGTTTCGAAGATCAAAAATGTCGCAAATTTTTGAACTTGGGGCATATCCCATGTTCCCAATGCCACCTGAAATAATCGAAGCTGCAAAAAGTGGAGAGTGGGAACTACTCCGTAGATTAATCCAGTCTCGCGTCCCTGATTTTGAGACGCTCAGGAAGTGGGACCGTGATGATTATACCATTTTACACCACGCCTGTAACATTGGTAAGATTTTCCTTTGGTTTTTAAACTGCATACTCAATAATATAAAGGTTTACTTTTACAGAGGCAAAGGACAAAGTAAAGGCTGAAAACTGCGTGCGAATTATTCTCGAAAGTTTGGCTAGTTTTGAATACACACCTGATGACTTATCCGGTTTTGTAAATAAAAAGAACAAAAGCATGAAGACTGCACTTTATATTGCTGTTAAAAGAGGTCATGATGCTGCTATTGAGATGTTGCTTAGCCATAGTGCGACTGTTGATGCAGCGTAAATAAAACTCATGTAAACTACAATCGTTTTGATAGCATTGCTTTATACGTAAAACATAATTTGACTTAATATTTTGAATTTCAAGGACAATGGGAAAAATTTCAAAACATCACTACCCATTGCTTCTCAACATATTTGATGATGGGACAGTTTTGAAAAAGGGCAGCATTGATGATCACAATGAAGCCTTGTGGACATTAGAGTGCAATTTTGGGTATTCACTCAATCTAAATAATATATAAATATATATGTGCTTTTTGATAGTCAGCTTTATGTTTAAAAAAAACTAATTTGGTTTTTTTTAAAAATCAGAGTGCTTACTGGATCCAAATTCCCAGCTGATAATGAAGGAGACAACTATCGTGAATCTGTACAATTGGCGACAATTTTAAAACTTGATAATTACACGCAACTTATTGTTCATCCTCTTTCCCAATTATTTATTGAGAAGAAAAGGGATTTGTATCGAAACATTATTCGAGCTTCTGTCGTTATCCATGTACAATTTCAAAAAAAGCTAATTGAACTATATATTTAAGTTTCCTTTATGGAATGTGTTACAAACTAAGTTTTTATTTTCAGGGACTCTGGGCCATTTTTAGCGCTGCATTTATTATGTGTAGTGCCAATGATATATCGACAAAGAAGTTAGACCTTGAAAATACTGAAAAGTTTAAAACTGCGCAAAATATTAGCAACATGACAGGTTTTGATGTCTGTGATGTATTTCGTTCTTCGTATAACGATGAAACATCCCCCTTTACAAGATTTTTACAAATATTTTGGATAATTGCACTAGTTAAAGAATTGGCCGAAATTAGTTTGAGTTTAAGATTATCTACCTGTTTTTATATCAAACAAGTTGAAAATTGGGGACAAGGCCTGGTGGTGTTTGTAGCAATGCCGATAGGCTTATTTTGCCCGTCTTCTACTTTAGCACAGTGGACAAAAGACAAGGAAAACTTGATCTATTTGGTTTTCATAGTGTACTTGGTAAATTTGACTGAATAAAACAGTTGTGCATGTATAACGAATATTTCAATGAAAAATAAATAAAATAATGATTTAAAATTTTGTTACTAGGCAGGAGGGTTTTCTTCACTTTTTCTAGTTCAATCCCAGTTCACCAAACTGAAGCATTTGGGAGTTTTAATAGAAATAATAGTAAAGGTATGTTCTCAATCCTTAAATATAAATTACTTGGACTAACATGCAAATGCAAAAGTTAATTGTTGATAGTAATAATGATACAGGGACTATGGAAAATTCTATATCTTCTGCTTGCATTTTTCCCAATGCTACTCGCTTACCTCGTAGTTTTTCGTATTTTAATGCCAAATGTAAGTAGTCAATTTTATATAAACTATATTTCTTTTATTAAATACTTTACTTTACTAATAGATTTTTTGTACTTATGATACAATTTGTATCTGGGTGCCATTTTAAATTATAATATTTTTTTGAAGCACACACAGTATCATATCAACTGGGGTCTCGGTTTCGGAAAAATTCTTGCAGGAATGACAGGAGAACTAAATTACGACGAAACGTTTTCGAATGAAAGCACAAAAGACATGATAGATGAAAATCTGACTAAACTCGTTTTCGTCTTTTTTATCGTCTCTATCGTTCTCCTATTTCAAAATATTCTAATTAGTTTGACAATTAGTGATATTGAAGTAATAATAAATAAAAAAGTTAGCATTATTTACAATATATGTCAAACCAAAAAATAAACTAAGTGGATAAAAAATTTATTTGACTAGAAATTGAAAACTAAAGCAACTGCCGAAAATTTAGCTACAACGTTGGAGATGTTGTATTTACTTGAGACATTCTTTATGAGCGATGTGGTACTTAAAATACTTGATATTTTTGGTAAGAAGTATACACATGTGTGTCGATATACTTTATATTCAAGGTGAGTTCATAACGGAACAGCTAATTTGTTCGAATTTTTTTGTAAACTAATGAGTTGATTGATTGATCATTTTTTTAAGTGTAACAAGTGAACTGGAAGGGTCAAATGAAACTCAAGGCTGTTTTGCAACTACAGCACAAATCTTTAAAGGTTTTTTCACATGTCCACAAAATATAAATATCAATAATTTTGAAGATTTAAGGGCCAACGACACGATGATCATCAAATTTTTGGATCTGCCGACTAGAATCCAAAGGGATGTTAGGGAAAGGCTTGGAAAAGCAAAGTGAATAAATTTTGGACCATTATATGAAAAACATTTAGTATTGCAATTTATGGATTGATTGAGTGTTTTATATTTCAGACCTTTTTCGGAAGATGAGAATATGCAAGTCCAAAAATTTGAATTGGACAGTTTTCAAATTACACGCAGGTGGGAGAATCTCCTCGCAGAAAATATTGAAGCTATGAAGAAATTGCACAGTGATCAGCTAAATCAACTGAGGGAAACTGTTAAAAGAGAAATTGAAGTTGCTGTATTAAACCGCTTCCCATGTAATTCAAGATTGTGTGGATTTTGCAATTACAAAAAAGTCTGTGAAAATAAGTGAAAGCATTAATTAACTTCGAATATGTTTTGCATTTTGTTTTTATATGAAATCTATAACAGATTGATAAAAGTCAGATTTTAAGATGACAAAAAATTGTTTTCAGGAACTAATTAAATAAAATAAATAGTGGCATGATTTATGACGAAGAGATTAATAGCGACAGCAATTGCAACAGTGATTTAGATAAAGGTACCTTTTGTGGATAATGGTAATAAACTTGATATTTATTTTGTTGGTGTAGTCAATCATTAATTTGCATAAATCAAAACTGTATGAAGAATTCAACCAATTAGTTATGGTTGTACTTTAGCTTCTAGATCTTCACTAAACTTCCGAGCACTATAATCTAAACTAGAGGCGAAAATTTTCTTAAAATTTGCAATGCTCTCAACTTTATTAATTTTTACATTTGGAGGATCTGCCCTTTTAAAGCTTCTTTTCGAATTATTATCCACCCCAGACAATCCAGCACTGGCCCACTCATTAACTGACCATGATTCACATTTCTCAGCCACGGGAATAAATAGCACCCAATTCTGGAAACATTTAATCCCATCCCCATGTTTTCCACCAGTACCTCCTTTCCCACCTATCCCCATTTTGCCACTGTTACCTACTTTCGTGGACACTTGTTCTAAAACATTAAAAGACGACGACTCTTCTAACCACTTAATTTCAACTAGCCCCGGATTCCCCCCGGGGCCACCCACACCACCATCACCTCCACGACCACCATTTTGACCTGAGTAGCCCCCATGTCTTTTCCACACTCCATTCCAGACCACAATGGGCGCCACTCCTTCTGTTCTAGCATCAGCTGAACCAGCATTTCCACCATTGCTTCCTCTTCCTCCATTTCCACCAATTTGCCCTGCCCCACCATTTCCACCGTTAGCGCTTATCCTCAACTTATCTCCATCCTTTATTTTGCTAAACACTCCAAAGAAAGATCCACCTGGACCTCCTGGCTTTCCAGCTAATCCATCCTCACCCGGAGTTCCAGGCCCTCCCAAATCAATCCAGGTATTCCAAATTTGAATACGATTGGTTCCTACACTGCCGTCAACGGCTTTTAATGGATTATGATTGTTTGCTAAACTCCCATCAAGATTTATATGAGAGCGACCAACAAGCTCGCATTTTGGAGCAATTAATACCAAGTTATATTCGAGACCAACAGCGTTTACACTCTCATCAATAAATATTATATTGGAAGCATAAACCTTGATTATAATTTGTTTGGTTAACTTATCAAAGTTGCAAATTGGAGATAAAAGTCTATTTTTTCCTATAAATTCACTAAACCTCACAAAATGGCCGGTCACCACTAAATTTCTGTCGAAACACAAAAGTTTTGCTGGGACTGTGGCGTAATTCATAATGTCATTTAAAAGACGAACTTGTACGCTATTTTCTCCAAATTTTCTCTCAAGTAATTTAATATTTGGATTTGATGAAATGACTTGGTTCATTTCAATAAAATCGATCCAACTTTCTATCCTGCTAGATTTTTTCAACTTTTTCGCTTGAAAATCATACGAAGTGACCTGATCTTGTAATTTGGCGCAAAATCCGTACCAGGATGAATACTCCAAAATTTTAGTTTGCAGGCTAGCTAATGGACTTAACCAGTCATTAATTCTACGCTCAGCTTTCTCGGATCCTACAACGTTCTCAAAAAATTCGAACATAGTTTCCTGGTTTTGAGTAAACTTTACAAAATCCTGTGACAGGGTGTAATTAATTTGCTTAAAGCCGTTCTGTAAAGTTAGCCCAAAAAGTTCTGAGCTAATTGACGAATTATTTTTTAATTCTAACATATTTACGATTTCATTGCTTATTTCCTCCACAACCTTGTTCACACTATGGGCTAAGGAAGTCGTATAATTTCCTACTTCTAAAAGCCTTACGTTATCAAGCCAAATTTTAAAATTTTCTGTTACATTCTCTACCTTTTGAACTATTCCATTGTTTAGTTGAGGAACATAATCTGTTGCAATTTTCAAAGTTGTTTCAGATTTTAGAGTAAAGCCGAAATTGGTAGTGGAATTACCCACATCGGTAAACTGAAGGTTTTCATACATTTTCTCAATTCTTTTCTTTGTATTTTCAACCTCTTGGGATTCACTCAACTTGCCACATTTTTCAGGGTCTCGAGAAAACGCCACTTTGCTAAACTGGCCGTTATAATCTTTTTGAAGAAGGATATTTACGAATTCAATTTTCTCTGATAACTTTATCCTTTTCTCCTGATCATCTTCTTGGGCAAGAGAATAATGTAAGGTTTCATTGTACGCAAACAGAAATTCGAGTATTTTTCTTTTTATCTTTATATCTTTAAGATATTCGCCAGTGTTACCATAGTTTCTAACTTTGGTAACCACCAAACCTATAGAATCTCTGAAGACTGTCACATTTTTTACAAAATTAGTTGCATGTTGCACCATCAAATCAAAATCTAACCTGTCGTGACCCAACTGTACAGACGAATATAGTACCAGAAATAAAAATTTTACTCGTTTGACCTTTTTCACTATTTGGTTCATGAAGAAACTTGTAGCTACATCTTGAGTAGGTCCTCTTGTGTCGTCGAAACCGGGACAGTCGTAAAAAGCGACAGAAGATGACAAGTTATCGGTTTTGATGACAAGTTCCGGCACAAGGGTCCTAGAAATTACGGAAGGGGTACTGATTCTTTCGGCGTCATCAATAATGACTAGGTTTCCTGTGTGGGTGTAAACTGCATGGATTTTACTCAGGTCGCCAGCAATCATTTGGGTCACTACAGTTTTTCCAACTCCCGTATTTCCCATAATGAGAATGACGTCGTGTTGGTTATCGGCGTTTACCATGTTATCAAATCCTCCATTCATCAGGGATGTAAAAGATATTTCATTTTCATGGGAAACTGCGCTTCGTTTGGCGTTTGGGGCAAGTCGAATGCAGTTATCATCTTGTTCATTCGAGTCTCTGTAATCGTCTATAGAACAAATATGAAAGTTTTAGGAAATTTATGCCAGAATAATATATAACTTGTATTGTCGGAAGTGAGTTATGGAATATGATTACCTTGAAAGTTTCCATTTGAGTTTACTGATATTATTTGATTAGAAAGCTGAGGTGGCCAATCTGCGTCTGGGTCCTTTTAAAATTTGAAAATAAAATTATGTAATCAAGTAAGTAAACACTCTTATACATACGTCCTATTTAAAAAAAACAATGTACATAATTTAAGCCAGTCATAAAATTATACTTACGATTTTACACAAAACCGGCGTCAGTCTCAAGGCTAATTGAAGTACAAAACACACTACCATATGCTTATGCATTTTTAACTTTATTTAGAAATA
>JAQFZG010003595.1:0-13295 GCA_034695465.1 Entomobrya nicoleti | reverse complement strand
GTTACCGGTGGCCATACCAGCTTTGCTAGGTGGTGCAGGTGGTGTTTTGGCTTGGTGGTGGTTTTTAGTAGGACCCAAACTATGGTCGTTGTACTTGGTTAAATGTTTTTCAGGATATATATTAATAAATATTTACTACGTGACGTTTTGGAAAATGTCATATCTGTAAATAACGCTATTAAAGATATACAATGACTTGAAATGTACGACCTTCAACTCCCCCCAAAACATTTCATTCGTGTACATATGTCAAACACTGACATAACATTGAGGTGTGGGTTTTACAAATCAATCGTCATCACATAAGTTACCTTGTCAAGTACAAATGGTTGTCAAAATATTGACTTGTTAATAAGGTTATCGTAACTTATGTGTTATGAAGATGATTGATATATTTATTTGGTTTTAATGTATATTTGTATATGTGTATGTTGTTGAGTATTTGGTATATACATTTTATTAGATAGCGGTATAATTAAGTCTTGACATATTAACACTAAGAATTTAGACTATGTCGCGAAAAAGGAAACGCTTTATTTAAGTTTAGAATTGACTTGAATCTGCATCTGAACGATATATTTTTATAACATTTTTTTTTACTTTTGAAGTCATCCTAGGATTCTTCTTTTAATATTTATACTTGCTTTTGATTTCAGTATTTACAAAACACGGATAAAAATATGTGTTTATTTTCTGGCCCAAGCTGCGTCCAACTGTTCCTTCTTGTAATAATTCAATTTATTTTTTGTACTAAAGTTTCTTGGAATTGAATAAAAAATTGCGACTTGTTTAGTTACTAAGTTACTAAAATATTACGTCAGTAACTACAAATAATGGGAAAATAATGGGAAAATAATGTGAAAATGTTGGATGGTATACTAACAAAATTTACCTACTTTCAACGCCACATATGCAAGTTTTCATTTAGAATGTCAACGTTATTTTTAACGCTGCAAACACTTCACGTAATAACTCATGTTAAATAAGCTTACTGTTTGTTTTTGTTTTATTTTAAGAGTGTTCATGATTACGTAAACAACTTAAAATTATATATACTTTTGCATGATTTTTATCAAGTGGTTGGATAAGTGGTGTTTTTCCAAGTATTTTTCATTTATTTTGTGTAGGAGAAGTAACATTGAAATTTCCGTGAAAGTCATCAGGATGATTAAATGAGTGGGTTGCATCATTTTCAGGCCTACGCCTTAAATGTTAATGTCAGCTTTATTTAAACTGGAAATTAATTTCAGATGACGCACGGATTTACCCATTAAATTTTCAGGGCAAACACACGTGGCTAATGTATTTATCAGACCAGAAGTTAACGGAAAGTGGTATTTTTTCCCTTACCGGTTTAGCCATAATACGACGAGACAAGGGACTTACATCGCAAATGTAGCGAACAAGGTAGTTACAGTGATAAGAAAAGTCTGGAATTTAGATCACTGGCTGGAAACTGAGACAGTATGTCACTTTGCCCGTCAGAGCCAATTTTGCAGCGAGAGAATGTGTGGAAGCACAGACGGAAATTACCTGGAAAAGTCAGCACCTTGGCACATGAATGTTTCCAGAATCCAAGCTTAAAGAACAAAAAAGAAAATTGTTTGGATTGTCTTATTTTATTTGCTGTCGCAGATCCGGTGAACCGTCAAAACGACGGCCAAGATCAAAATGTGTTCTTTTTTAGCAATTTTCAATTACCACAATATTTTTTTTTTACAATTTCCACAATATAATGTAATACACTGAAATGAAATAAATGGCGTCCGGTTATAATTTGTTGTAAGCTATAAAATCCAAGAGGCAATGAAGATTTTTTTAAGATAACATATCGAGTTATGCGGGTAAGTAGGAATTTGGGACTTATTGAGACCATTCACGTTTAGAGTTTGTTAGATGAAAGCTTGTTGAAGCATGAGAGAAAGTCAGCCACAATTCTGGGCTTACAAGTTTGAGTGGAAATTGTTCAGCTTCTAACTTCGAAGAATGCCCAGACAAGCTGCCATGTTCAAACGATTGTGCAAGGAATAAGCCCATACTGTTGACATGTTGTGGCGAATTTCTGAAAGGAAAAAGAGAAAGTTTTTACTGTGGTTGCACATATCATTGACGAATTTTAAAACATGTTCAAATATGTATGTGTTGCGGTAATACAAGTAATTACTTGCTGACTGTACATCACTGTTACTAATTAATACAAAATACTTAGATTTGTAAACCGTAAGTTTGAGAAGGGCTGCTTTTGAAAATATTGTTGGAACTTAATCAAGCATATCCAATCTTTCTGTGGATGCAAATACCAAAATCATACACAAGTTTTTTTGTTATTTAACAAAAAATACTGTCTGGAAGATAAAGGGTGCCATTTATTGGGTACAGAGATCTTGTAGATTTCAAAGTATTTCTGTTCGATGACCCTTTAAAATCTGAACAACAATTTACGTAATGCACATCATAGAGAACTAGAAGTTTAAAAAATAATCATAAAATAAGGGACAATCCTAATGAAATCGTTTAGATAAACAATGTTTACATATTTATGCAAGTTTCGTCTTATAGATTTTGTGAGCGCTTAAATAGGATAGTTTTTTGTTTTGTTCTCTAAACCATGTCACTGACAAGGCTATTAACCAACCAAGTCAAAAAATTATTCAAGTCACTTCAATCAATTATTTTGTTTACTGAAATGGTTACATTGATTGTTTGTTTTTATGATGTAGTAATGCCATATTTGTAGTTTATATGTTGCGTCAAATATGTCAAACGCACTTTTTAGAGTCTAGTGTCAACAGAAATAAATTTAGCAAAATGGGCTATACTGATGGTTTACGACATTCCTAATTATATGTCACTTACACAAATAAAGAAATCAAGTGAGGAAAGTCAAAATACGATTGAACCAGGTTCCAGTTTTCACCTTCTGATATTCTTCACAAAACGAACTACGGTCCTAGTCTTTTAAACATTTCAAAAAGTGTCAAAAGTCAAAACTTATGTTTATACATATTTTAACTAAAAGCTGGAAAAAAAGGTTTTTCTGATTTTTAGGTATTAAATCTTGATAAAATATAACACTTTGAAACAACAACTCTAATTCAGTGAAAACGCCTACGTAATTTTTTTTTCCATTTCCCAACTTTATTAAGCAATATTTGACGTGTGACCTTTTTATCTAATATACGAATGTACATAGATGATGTAAAGTTGAATGTATCAATTCAAGCACGTGCTAGCATAGTAAAGAAGTGCAAAAAAGATTATTGACATTTAAAACCCATAAATGTACATATCACTTTAAATTCCATTAAACCGATATAACTTTGTGTAAAAAACTGTTTTGACAAAAAAGCAAATCTAAATACTTGCCAAATAGGTTGATCGTATTTGTAGAGACGGTTTGGATAAAATATCAGCTTGCTTGGGTAAAATGAGACACGTTAAATTGTTTGCTATCAACAAATACTATCGCGTCGTTGTATACTATGACTACTATCATGTAAACGTGACTTTTGGGTTGGTACTTTATGTTTACATTAGTCTTGGCTTTGAACGACTTCCAAAATGTAAAATTATGTGCGATACCAAGTAATATATCGCTGGATCAATAGCCCTCTGGAAAAGAGGTTTACTTGAGTTCAAACGATTTATCAGTCAAACTGGTTTTTTGTTAAAATTTTGTCAAACTGGAAAACATTATCATTAAAAATTTTGTTTATTAGTATTAGTATATTAAATGCAGATATAAATATACTTGTATACAGATCCTTTTAGACAACATGTAAAAGAGTAATAAGTACACAAGAATAATCTTCGTAGTTAATTAAAAGAAGCCCACAAGAACTGTGTTTGGATGATTTTTTCTGCAAAATATATATAACAGAATTGGCGGATTTTTTACATGTAGCTTTAAAACAAAGAGCTTAGAGCATTTGGCTAATGAGTAAATATTCATACTCGTTATTGTCGTAATGTGCACAACACAGTTTATCTGTTGAACGACCTGTTATCGAAAACAACATTTCAAAAATCTTTAAATACTTTTGTAACAAAGTTTACTGTCACCACAGCCTGTCCTATTAATTTATATCTTGGTAAAAGCAAAATTTATGATTCTCCTAATTTCTTCTTTATTTGCTCATATGTATGTAGAGTTATGTGCACAAAAGTCTAAATATTTAAGTTTCGCCACAGAAGAGTAGGCAAATACGTGGGAAGAACATAAAAAATAAGTAGTTATAACCACAGAATACGCTTTGTGACTAGATTAAATTCGACAAAATTATATTTTCGTTAGAAATAAAATACATAAGGATTTTTTACCGTCGTCGTTTCACATAAGCTGTAAGAATGCTTTGTTCTCTGATACCTTTGATACAGGTTAATATCATCAAAGCACATTCGCATGATTTTGACCAGTTCCAATGTAAGTAGCATGACCAATGCTTACCATAAAATCCGGGTACCAGACCCAAACCCGATTACTGGTAAATAAGTTTGATGTTTAAACCCACACTTTTGCTTTCACAAAATATTATTCGTATTCATGTTTTTAGAGCAACACCAAAATTTATCGTTTATGATTATTATATTTGTTTTTGCTAACAAATAGTAGTGTATCAGTTTTTGGGAATTGTATTTATGTATCTATGCATAACAAGACTACAGTAACTAGACAGTTTAAAGTAACCATTATTACTTTACGGAAAACCCCGTTGGGATTTTTAAGGGCTCTTCAGTTTCTTGTCCATATAACATTTTAAACTCAATTTACTTCGAAAAACAAACAAGCGACAGTTACAATTCTTCCTCAAACATTTGATCACGTGGCATATCTGTGAACAAAAAAATAAGTACGTAGTCGTACTCACATTCAAACTGGCACGCATCATTTTAAAGCTAAACACACACATCAAGGGCAAACTGAGAACTAGTTTGGAGAACAGTTTATATAGTGAAAAAAAATTCAACTAATTGTATGAGTATTTTGTTGCTGTTACAGCACTCAATGTGCATGTGTTTTACTAGTGTAACAGGTACTCATTTCTGTTCCATTTGGTTAAATTATCGATATCATGCAATGTAAACGCCACTTATGTGCATTTAACCTTATCATCATCAGTAAATATTATTGCTAAGTATAGACTCTAAATTTGTATGACGTCCAAAAAAAATTGTGTGCCAAAAATTGCGCTTCGCGTTTTGCTTCACCAAAATTTTATAAATCACTATCTAATACAGATTCTACTACGACAATATATTTCTTCAAAAAATTAAGTGAACATGGTAAAGCTTTCAAGCAGTCAAATTCCATTAGAACGTTTCCCAATATCGTAGAAAACTCATGCTGTTGTGGTTACCTACCAGTCCCAAAACGGCGTAAAAATCAATTAAATGGTTTTATGCGAGTAGAACGAACCAACATTACTGTAGGCTTAGTATCCAAACGCAAATAAAAAATTCTGAAATATAAAGTAGTTTCATGTATTCAACTGTTACCTGTGCATTATTTCGATTACATTGTATAAGAATACATACAAACCAATATCTTAAATTAATCCAAAACGTACGCAACCCTTCTCATTGGCTTATATATAACTTACAAATCATGTGGTTTAAGCGAGCTAAATAACAAGTATATTTTAGAGGTGCAACCATATTATGCTAAAAAGTGTGGAATCCTTAACCATGCAATATTAATGTTTTCGTTTTATGTTTCTTGAATTGAATTTACCAATATGATTTTTTTTATTATGCCTGTTTTTTACTTTGAACAGCAACAAAATATATCTATTACACACCAGTGTTCTAGAAGGTTGTGAGAGTTGAATATATTGATAAGAAACACGATCATCTTACGAAGTGGAAATCCACCTGAAAGCAAACCATATATTCAGAGAGCAAACCAATATGGAGAATATTATTGTAAAATATTACAACACACATTTAATCTGGATGCTCGTAGAGTAAATATTTCCATTATGCCATTTTTGTCATTTAATCGAAAATACGTATGGTATGGTATGGTTGACTTAAGGATGTTAATTTAGATGTATAGTATTCGAAATTAAACAAAATATCCAATTTGTTCACAGCTGTCAAAAGTTGACATAAGGGTTTGAAATATATTTGTCCCCCGTAGAACATTAGATTTTCTGTGTTAAATTTAATATTGAGATATGCGCATATGCGTTGTGAAAAAAATTGTGTTTGTATTTTAAATAATAATCCATAGTCAATTGGAAGTGGATTTTTTTAAGTATGCAAGTAGATGCAAATATAGATATATCAGATGGAAACATGTTTTATGAGTTCTCAAATTAGTACAAAAAATATAACCCAACTATGCAACTCGTTTTGTGATGATGGCTGGAGCTACCATGTACCACATATGTATGCATGTATGATAATATCATTAATATTTAGTTTCTACAAAATAGGTATATTATTGAGTTCTACATTGTTCAAGCTTGCTATATTATAATTAAGGGAACAACGCGTTGAGTTTAGGTGTTAGGTTTAGTAGTTGTTCCACCTAAATCAGAAATACACTCGGGAATTGTTTACTAAAAAGGTATCTTTTCGTTTGTCTATCAATTATCAAGTTTCGCCTTCTAAAGGTACATAGTGATATTGTAACACGTTCTACCAATAATTAATATAAAGTTGTTTGATTATATATTAAGGTAGATGAAAGGTGAAGCTAATTTCCTTTGAAACTTTAAGGGAAACTATTTTAGCAAAAATTTCATTCACTTACCTATAATTTTGAAATTGTGAAGGGAGGATTTTGATAACATTCTACTATGCATTGCTATAAATTAATGCTATCAGTTGAGTTCTTCATTCTCAAATTGCTCCGTATAAGTCCATTCATCAGCCCCATGTAACTATGGATACATTGGTTTATAATGGATTCAAGTTGAAGATCGTTTAATTTTATTTTAAAATTATATTTAAAGTAGCCTTGAAAAGCAGCTATTTTAGTCCTGGCCTATTGTAATGCCTTGGTGATATGATTAATGCACATATGTATATATCCACGTTTTGTATTTATGCAGCAAAGTTTTCATTTTGCACAGTTGTAATTCGATTTTGACATTTTATTCATATTTACTATTTTATGCAAATAAATTCTAAAGTAATGCACAAAGTCAAACTTTTCACAAATATTCTTTATTTTTAATTCATGAAATAAAGTAAGATGAGGTAACAGTTATCATAAGAATATACCAAACAAATAAATCAATGTCATCACTTAAAAATGTCATACTCGTGTTTATTTATACATTCATACAAATATTATTTTATATAAGATTTAGAGTTAAATATTTAGGGTTTCATAATCAGTCGACAGTTGCAACTTGCAACACTTACAAATACCAGATATTTTTTTTACAAAGTACCTATCAATACTTTAGCAGTATATCAAATAAATGTTATTCATATTATTTTAAGATTAAACAGTATAACCTTGCATTATAAACAGTACAGAACAACATCACGACGATATTTCAAAAACAGTATATTAGTAAACTACACTACATCTTGGAATGAAAGCCACAGTTTAAATTGGCTTCATGAATAATTTTTCGTAATTAATTTTAGTTATCTATACTGATGTTTCGCGAGACAATTTCAACAAACGAATTTCCTGCCGATCAATATATGCCGTAATATTTGCTTGAAAAGAATTATAATCTTCTTTATCACAGGATGCTCCATAAATTTGCTTGTCATTCTGACTTTTATACTGTTCACTTCCGTGAGTAATTGAAATATTACTTGTAGAAATACTTTGTTCAACCTCAATATTTCTACAACCTAATACCCTGTTATTCCTTAACCGCCTGCCAACAGGTAACAACGATCTTTGACTATTCGTTCTTCTCCGATATCTTTCATGACAGGATAACTTACAAGTTGTCGGTATATCAAATACAGAAGTACACATTTCACGAAACCGCGAGTTCATGTAAGCGTATAAAACAGGATTAACACAACTGTTTGAACTACCCAATAACTGAACTATGGGAATCAGTACATCCAAAATGTCTAGTTCAGTTTCACTCATTGTTTCAATTGCTGTAAATTTCACTCGACACATTACCACATACAAGGACAACCAACTTAGGAGAAAAGTGAAAGTGACCAAACTCAACATCTTTTTCACACCTGACTTGACTCTCCGATGATGGTTTATCACATATCTGGTTGAGGCCAATCCAAGAGGAACTTGTCGATTTGATACTCTCCAGCATACTTGTGAGTTTGTAATGCAAATAATAATTCCAGGAATTGCATAGCAACACATCAGATTTCCAACGAGAAAGTACAAGTCTCCAACATACTCATCAGTCCAGTTCTCGACGCAAAAGAGTGTTGTTCCGTTTTCAGGTATTGGGGTAACCTCGAATACGATTGGCCATGGAACTAGAATTACCAATGCTGCAATCCAAATAATTGAGATGATGAGTAAAGCCTGAAATTTAGTAAGGTTGTTAATCACTCCCTTGGATTGATGTATTCCTTTACATCTCTCAGCCGAAATGGCAGCAAGGCAGTATGCAGAAGCAAAGACGGAAATTCCTTGAACATATGCAGCTCCTTTGCACATAAATGTTCCTAAAATCCAGGCTAAAACAAATGAAAAACATTGTTAGTTGCGTGTTTTTGTGATATATGTAATATTAAAAATAGCACACAAGACTTGCAGAAAAATATTGGAAACTTACGAACAAATATATTTGATACAAGTGTGACCGGAACACAAAACAGAATCACGAATAAATCCGCCACGGCCAAGTTCACAATAAAGAAATTGGTCATACTTCTCATTTGTCGTCGTAGACAGTACACAAAAATAACGATGAAGTTTCCAGCAATGCCCACTACAAAAATGATGGAGTACATTGCGATAAAAATATTGTCCATGACCAGGAATGACGAAGATTTTCAGGTTCAAATAGATCACAAATCCAGTCGATCAGGGGAAGCGTTAAGTTATCAGAAATGGAAACATTTTCAATATTTGGGGTATCCATGCTGCATGTTTTGCAGAAAACGTTATCTTTGAAAACTACTGCCAATTTTTACGACTAACCGATTTTTTAAATGTTAGGTGATGCTAAAAATAAAGTGAAAGTTAAAAAAATTGCCACAAATATTTTCAGAGTTTGGTAAGAACACTGTGTAAAAAAGATTATGCTTAAGCTTTGGGCAAAATGAGACTAGCTCTTTTTTCTTGCTTGGATGTTGCTCGACTGACAGCCTGTTGAAGACTGAGAGAAAGCCAGCAACAGTTGAGACTTTTATACTTTCACCAGAGCATTCTCTACTATGAGCATAGTGAAGCCAAGCGCATTTTCTTCTACAAACGCACATCTTAAAATACTCTAATACTACACTAGTTCACAAATGCAATTTTAGCTTATGAGAAGAGAAAGCTTTAGTATTTGGTGATGCGTATCATTATTTTTATTATCATTATTCCCAGATTTTTACAGAATCTTTTGTTAATTTGTTTTTTATAGTTGACAAAATGTATAATCTGATTACAACTGAAACAATCTTTTGAACTTGCTTATTAAAAAATCCAATAGCCTGTTAAGTAACGCTTCAATTCGATACTAACGAAGAGATTTCTCTTATGAGAATATACAAAATAATAACTTTAATTATCTGCACAGTATTTCTCTGGTGACATGAATTTTTTTTCTTCTAAACTATCTTACTGACAACAGTAAATTTTGGTTTGTTTAATTTTTTGTTTAAAGCCGCTCTATTTTAATGAAGGTTTATCCATACAAACTATCGTTACCATAATGAACTATATGCTAACTCACTAATAGTCAATAGAAAGACACGCATTTATAATTTACTCGATGTTTTCAACTACAATATATGCGCATATACAGAATATGAACATATTTAGAATATAGACTACTGTGATTAAAAATTGATCATTTGGCCAACTAATTTAGAGACATGATCAAATTTGCACAGATTTTTCTGACAAACTCAAAAAGGGCTGATATGACCTTCAATTACTACTGTACAAGACGCAAATCTAAATTTCTATATTTAACGATAAACAGTACAGTTTAAGCTTGTTCGCATTGCAAGCATTGTGATAAAAGAAGATGGGCTGAGAGTTCAAACAAAGTTTTTGTGGCTTTATTTGCCCGTTTCTGCTGTTAGTAACGCGTTTTCGTTCTCATTATTTAAGTATATTGTTGGTCTTAACAAAATTAGATTTTGAAAGAAGTGGGCTATGTCATATTATATGCATGTTGTTATCCTAAGGGACGTTTTTGCCAGAAATGGTAATTTCTGAAATATTATACCCTGTCAAAACTTAGCAAGTTGGTTGCTATGTTTGTCAGTAATCGACTATGCAAGCAAAAGAGTAACGTCTGAAGACAAACTAAAGTTAGTCAAAGTTGAATTTATATTATTTTAATTAGTATCAGATAACATATTTTTGAAGTACGTATATATTTGCACTACTTGTCCACATTAATCGCAAAGGTTTCATTTAATGTCGTAAGGAAAATGTAAAAGGAGCACAGGCAAGCGCCATATAAGTTTAAAAAGGAATAAATCGCATAAATTCTAGCATTACATTTACATCAATATTTTCACGGAATCCCTTTAAAGTACAACTTGAAGTTTTATTTATTGACATGATAAACAAATAATAAATCTTACCTTATGTAAGAAATGAGATTTCAGTATAAATTAAATTATGGCATGGCATTTGCATATACAAATATATACTTTGCACAATACACAATCAACAAAAAAACAATTTGAACGAGCGGAAATGGTTGAAAAAGTAATGAAATATTAAACTTGTTTCACTTTCAGAAACTTTTTCACTCAGTATACTACGTATAAGTATACATGTTTGCTTTCTGATGAGAAAAAATACTTAAATTACGTACATAATAAACTCCTCTTTTGTTTTGTTACACCAAAGGTCTCACGGAGCTCTTCTTTCTCTTGTTATTTATTATGCCTGCAAGGCCAACATTGTGTGTTTCAGCTCAAATAAACTCTGCAAATATCGAAAACAGAACTTCTAGTCTGAAAGAAATTATGCTTATAATCTATTGATTCTTGTTTGCCAAAACTTAAGTATTTATGTCACGGGTGTCTTTATACTTCTAAAAAAACTTACGAGTTAGGCTTGGGTTTAGTTGGTAACCACCAAACCTTTTATGAAGGTAGCATTGTCATCTGAGAAAAGATTTTGTTTGAGCGAAAAAAAAATTACCTTGAAATGTTGATCTGGCATATGCTCATCTGGCAAAACTGGACTATTTGACATTTTATATCAATAAATATAAGTGTGATATAAAGTTTTACTGAAAAACCCTAAATATGTGTATTCAAAGCCCGTGCTTAGGAACAGGAAAAGAAAAAGATAGCCATAGTATTTTGTGTACTTCCTTAAACTAGTATCCCAGCTTAACAAGTCAATCTCGTGAAAGCTCCTGTCGATAACAATGACATCTGATGTACATTGAAACTTAAGTTGAATGTGAGTATGTAAAATGTTTGGGTCAAACTAACCTTAAATACTTATAGGTCTTGTTTAAAAATAATTTGCTAAAAATGGACATGTATTTACGCTACACATATTTGTTTTGAACTAATTTTTGTTAGTAAACTTGTATAACAAATATGAACTGAAGCAGAAGACCTGTTTTTATAGTTAAAACGATCAAAAGAACGTTAGTGAAATGTTAGTATCTTTTATGCTGCTAGGCTCCAATCTTGTCATTGTAGATACATCAGTTTATAGTCCAAGCCAAAGTAAAAACGTATATTTAATATTGGATACTTTATGCTATGTTCAATGTTTTGACAAATAAATCAAAAAAAAATATCATATTCTTTGAAAATTGCATCAAATGTTTGATTAGATTTTTTTCAAATGAAGTCTATCAGGCTAGCAAACAATATACAGTAGAATTTTCAGACTGCTGTAGGAATTTAAATGAGACTTTATTTTGATTACGACACAAAAACTTCATTGCTCTTTATGGGAATTAATGTAAGATAGAAAAAAAAATGAATGATCTTCTGTCCCGACCATTTCTCATTTCACCAATGCAATTTACTAGGAATCTTCAAAATGAAAATTTCTTTTGTATTCCTAACCATAAACCTCAGACACTAATATTGCGATGGTATGTTAACTAATAATGCTTGTTTAAATAAAACATCAAACGCAATTCAATGATCCAACCAGACAGCCAGAAAAGCACGATTCTTGGTAAGAAAATAACAACGGCTAAAGGACATGCTATTGATGTACTTATATTGAAGTTAGTCTGAAGTCGTCAACTATGCTTTCACATATATCGTTTTACAGGTATTCGTATAATGTATTTTTTTTAAATTTAGCTTTTAATTTGTGCCGAGATTTTGATCAAAAAAGTTACACAAAGCGAGATATAAAGCCTGTATGCAAGCGTATACATAATTAACCAAATGAATGTATAATATCTCAAAGTAGAGAAACTATTTGTGTTGCTTTTGTGCTGATAATTTAAATTAAGAAGAATTTTAATTCTTGTGAAATATATATGTATAGAAACTTCATTAGATATCAGTATTGGCTTCAGTTTTCAATCAAGTCAAGCAAACGAATGACGTCAATGAAAAATTAATCAGTGAACAATGCGATTTTGATTATTTTTTGGAAAAGTATATCCTTTGCATATGATGTTCGTTCAAACATACAAAAGTTATATTCTATTAAAAATAGTCTAGAAAAACCAAGTACAAACAAAAGTTTTCCGAAAGAAATTGCAAGCTTTGAGTTAATGAAAATTTGTAAAAAGGGACATGTTTATTGGAATAATTAAAAACTTGTTAAGTTTAGAAGTTTGCAAAAAAATTACTCATACTTGGAAAACACAGACTTTTTAATATCTCTCGTAATATTAATATAAAGATAGTATACTTAATTTTTCATGCTTTACTTCAATTAATTTTGTAATAACTTTGGTTCCATATGATATGATATTGACATATTAACGATAAACACTGCAGCCTAATATACTCCAAACCGTCTTTGATGCTTTGCTGAGTCCTCGATTTCCAAAGGCCTTATCACAAGTGACAAGCTCATTAATTCATCTATTCATTAAGTCTTTATGGGGTTTGACAAACAAATTTCAAAGAAAAATAATTTTTAAAAAGGCATACTGTCACGACTACTGGCTTGAGAGAAAAAGTGGGTACCGACGGCAGGAATCGAACCTGCATCCCTCGAATACCGGTCG
>JAQFZG010003594.1:0-13301 GCA_034695465.1 Entomobrya nicoleti | reverse complement strand
AAACCTTAACTATTACCCCAAAACGTATTTTTCAAAACTGTCGGTAGTTATCAATATGGGTTTACACCCTTCTCGTTCGTATTCTTTTGGACATTTTTTTCACATGGTTTGAACGCAATGGTATGGTGGTGCTTGTGCATATCTGTACATATATTATCGAATCCTTTCGTAAAAGCGTGACCTTCCAGGTGAAAGCATTTTCATCGCTTTGTTTGTCAGCAGGCAGAGAAAAGTAGCTAGAAGAGTACAGTTACCCGTTTGAAAATTTTACAGAGCACCACAGTAAATCTAAACTTAAGCGTGATTGTTTCGTCACCGTCATCGCTACAGCAGAAGCAGCACCGGACCATGTCCACACAAGTCCACCAAAATATGCATGTACACAAACTAGTACTGAAATATACTACCATTTCAATGTAAAATGTGTAACACATTTGGCTTCACAACACCGAAAAAACGAAAGAAATATGATGACCTGCATATGCAAACCCCAAAACGCACAACCTTTTGATATACACCAACAGCACATGCAGCAGTCATCAGGGAAAATACGTACACACAAGAAAGCTTACAAACAGAAAAAAATGAGCATCAAAAAAACTAAACGGTGAGACCTCAATATTTTCACTGGCAGTGACACGATTTCACCAAAGAAAAAGCACAATACCCCATAAACAATTCTTTCACCATCTACGTATGTATGTCCATTATAAATTGTATTTCATTCCTTCCACCACTTCCACTACAGCACCCGTTTTATTTATTCACAACATTTTTTTTACATAGGGGACAAGGACAGTCTAGTCTGCCGTGCTTTCTACCTCTAACTTAACTAACTGTAAAGAAAACTATGTGAGATTCTTTGCCGTTGTTGTTGTGGTTTGCTTTGACTCTATCCCCCTGTCATTATATGTTAATCTAGTAGTTTAATAGGAGATGAACACAGGTGCAGTGGTATGGTATGGAGTCATGCCGAGCCCTACATTTTAATATACCTTTTTACTTACTTACCTGAGAAAATACTACGAATTCATATCATAAAACACCTTTATCATCATTTCTTGAATACCTGTGCATATTGTGGTGTTTTCGTTGGAAAAAAATCGTGTAAAAGAAAATTTAATTGAAACTTTCCACTGGTGCATGACTACATGAAAGTCATATTACATGAAAGGCTAATAAAAATTGTCACGTTTATTTTTTTAAAGAAAAAAAAAGTGTAATTTCAGTACCCATTATACTGTAAAATACACAGTATAAAGTACCTGATTAAACGTCAAATGAGATTCTGCATGAAATAAATACAAAGAGAAAGAATATTTATTTTGTATGGAAATTACCTTTAAAAAATATGCAGAAAAAAATTGTGAAGTGTTTCTTATGTGTTGTTAAAAAATAAAATCACACGTAAGGTTTCAATTTTTATCGTTGATCTGCTTGCACACTTGCAAAGTGTTTTATGAAAATGTACTCAGGTTATGAAAACATATCAAAAACCATATTTACACACGTAAGGTGAAGACATACAAACAAAGTGAAAGAAATAAGGAAAAAATCGTATTCAGGAAGGGTCCCAAACGATTTTTCATCTTTACTTGCATACTTTCATCTTGTCTTGTGGGGATATAAGAGGATTTCAGTATAAAAAAACATAGAACCTCAACATGGAAAAAAACTTATCCTGACCATTTACTGTCTTTTTCGTGGTGAACTTTCGTCTTCAGCAGCAGAGGAAGATATGGAATAGAAGAGAA
This sequence comes from Entomobrya nicoleti, assembly GCA_034695465.1. Taxonomy (NCBI): domain Eukaryota; kingdom Metazoa; phylum Arthropoda; class Collembola; order Entomobryomorpha; family Entomobryidae; genus Entomobrya; species Entomobrya nicoleti. The sequence continues at coordinate 11,547 of JAQFZG010003594.1, read as the reverse complement.
TTACTGCCAACTGCTAGTTAACAGGCTTTACTACGTAAATATATAATATTATTATCAAAGCTTACTTGCATATCGGTAGTCTTGTTCACCCACCACCACCGCCGCCGCCGACATAATACCACCACAACCACAGGAGTAGCAAACTCAACCTTCTTTTCTATCATAAATGTTATTATAATAGAATTTATGTTTTGCGGTAACAAGATCGGAATAAATATGATCCTTCGTTTTTACACATCATGTCAAGAGGAGATGATCTGTAGTAACAGTGTTTTTTACTATTTCGGCTATTATGCATAAATGCTCACATGCATTATTACATTAGTTTGAATTTGACTCACGAAGAAGCAGAGGCAGAAAAACTGACAAGAAGTAAGAAGGTGGCGGGGTGCTTTTATAGTTCTCAGCCAGAGCAAGCAGATCATGTGTATGGACTTGTGTGTGCAGTGGTGAAGGTGTAGGAGGTTCCATGTTTCAGGAAAAAACATCTTTTCTTCCTGTAAATACTACAAGTTTTCTCGCACTACACGCGGAACAAGCGAAAAGGGAGGTAAAAGGAGTTTGCTCTTTTGCTCCAAAAGAGGATTACACTTTTCCTTATACTTGTTCGTACGGTACTACGTACAAAGATGATGAATTATGAGCCTGGCCATCCTGTGTGGCAGCAGAAAACTTTTTGCTGTGGGGGATACTTTATTCCTCGTGTTTTTGCTCGTTGTATAAACCGCTGATGTATGTAACTTCTGCTACGACATATAAGATACAAGAAGAAAAAATCCTTCTCAAATAGGACTATAAAGAATTTGTGAGAAGAGGTTATCGCATTACTTCACCATTTATTTGATGAAGGGCCCTTTTGATAAAATAAAATCGTGGGGGTTTCCCGTCTTCGCTTTATAGCAATGTTATGGAATAAGTTTGTTGGCACAAGCCAAGCCACTCACCTACATATGTGAAATGTCAAACTTATCGATGAGTATCGTATATGATTACTTATCAACTAATTATTTAATTAAGTAGAACGAACAGAATGTGTGGTGTGCAGTGAAAGTTTTTCATTTGTGGAGTGAAAATTAGAAATACAGGTGCTTTATATAAGTATATTTTAAAGTTTAAACCTGATTAACAATAAAATACTTGTGTGATGTGATTAAAAATAAAATTATAGAAAGATGCACATTAAATTATTTTCCCAGTTATCCCATATATTTAACATAATATGTTGATGTGAGACAGGAATCGTATTGAAGAGGGATACACACGAGGTACAATGTATACAAACAGCTAAGCTGAGAGAAAGTCAAGTCATGTAGTTAAGTTAGTCCAGAGTAGTAGCAGAGTAGTGACTGGTGGTTTGTTCTTCCAAATCAGAACTCTTGTGTATCATGGTCATCATTGCTCGTGTGGGACCTTTACCATGAGTATGAGTCGCAATCGCAATGATGGGTATAGATGCATCCCTCAGAGAGTTTCCGTGAATGGCTCTGAAAGGAAGGTAGCGCTATAGCTCTGTAGCACAAAGAGGCCCAAACCCAGCAGCATCATATCTCATTCAGTCCAATATTCCCAGACAATTTCCAAATTCATCCCTCTCTTCCCAGACATTCATCTTTGCTCGACAACGGCTCACAAGTTTACTCCACATTACCATCCACCACGTTGCTGTCGCATGGACAAAAAAAAGGATTTTCCGTAGAACGCGCACAATTTTTCTAGGAAGAAAGTTGTGTTTTGTGCTCCTTTTCCGCATTTTCATACAAATTATTATTGGAGGCAGTGAGTGAGTGAGCAATAAGGTAAAAAGTTTCACTTGGCGACATGAGCAGATCATGATCCTTTTTGCTGCAGGCTCAAGCAGATGGTGTGTATATTTATTACCTTCGTCTTTTTGTCAAGTATGATAAGCTAATTGACGAATTTCCATCAAACTCTCAACAAGAAAACCATGTTGTCTATGCAAATATTTTTTTACTCCATTAACTCGTCTGTGAACATTTTTTCTTCATGTACGCGTGTCTGCATGAATTTGTAAATCGTATTTACCACAAGTTAAGCTGGTGAAAGTATGACAATATAACTTTTTACTTTATGCATAAAATGTGTTTTGTGTACCTTGTTAGCTCTAAAGTGATGGTGTAAACGGATTACTATTATCAACACAACCGTTTCGGTTTAGCCTAAACTGGTCGCATTTGGATTTTGGATGGATATACATTTATTGAATATTTGTGCCTTTTCCAGTCAAAGTATAAAAAAACTCATAGTTTGGGACACTTTTTCTGCTGAGTCAACCAGTGTTGAACGAGTTTTCATTCAATCAACTAAAGTGTGACGTATTATGTATATTGTGTCATTAGTTTTCCTTCTTACTGAACCATAAGACGGTAATTGAATGAGTAAGAAAAAGTCGATAAATTGAGACAAATTGGCTACAATATGAAATGTATTCAGATACAACATCATGTATTTGTATAACAAACGTGAAAGATATTTTACCGATCCCGGCAAATGTACATTTTCTGTTTTTCTTGCATGTTTCTCCTTTCTTTGGTCGAACATGTTACCATCATGAACAATTTTGCGAAATAGACTAAGTTCCAGTGGATGGTCAGATATACCAGAGTGCATCATGGTTTTGTCATTACCGTCATGTTGGAAACGGTGACCAAATTATCAGACGCTGCGCTCTTTGAAACAACAACTTTCAACGTGCATTTCATTTGAATGAAACTCCATCTCATCTACCTCTGTAAAAGAAATACACTGTATATCTATCTGCATTCTTATGTAAATTCATGTTTACATTAATATATAAAAGTAATGCAAAGACAGTGAAAGAGAACAAGTAATTTTCTTATTAAATCTACGACGGGCGTTTTTCCTTATTTTCTCATTGTGACAAGTAAACATCTGCCATAAACCAGTCAACAGATGGGATCTACACATGCATGCACCATGCATTCTACTGATATCACCTCGTCACATTTTTCATAACAACGCATATTGTGTAGTTTTATGTGTGTCCTTATAAATGTATACATGTATAAGGTTTTGGTAATGTAAAATAGTTAATAATTCTACTGACTGGTGAGTGAAAGCTCAAAAAGTTGTAAAACTATACCCAATAAAAAAACTCAAAGAATAGAAAGACAAGAAGGAAGGAAGTAGCCACTGTGTATATTTTCCATTTCGCGTCCTCCTCCTCCTGTCATATTTGTTTTGTTGGTGATATTATTATGGTGCTATATGCATAACAATAATGCTGCAATATTACTAATAGGAAAAGTAATAATAATAATACTGTACCGACGACAGACCGGGAGGAATCATCATCGTCATCAGCCAAGTAGTCAGCCATCACCGTCATCCTCAAATTGGATGCAAGCAAAACACAAAAGATAGATACATATTTATACTTACTTAGTATCAAAGTGGGCCAACATGTCAACATTTCCATCGGTTTGTGTTTATCTGCCATGCTTTCTCTGTGATGATGCCGTGTATCATTGCTGCGAAGGAGGAATAAGTGAATGAAGTTTAACTCTGTTGACAATATTGTCCTAGGCATCACCATCAAAATCTTCATAAAGGACCACAAAGACAGTGAAACTCACACAACCATCGCACACCACAAAAATACGAGTATCATTTTTTAGTTTCCTGAGTGAGAGTCTTCTCAGTTTCGTCATAAAAATAGGATAAAAACATAAGTCATATTGCAGCGGCAAAGAACAACTAAACAATATGTCGTAATAAAAACAAGCATGCAGAGAGAAAAAAGGGAAATCATGTAGTAACATCATCATATCCTCTCTCCTCATGAAAAGCCTTGAGAGTTGACTGATTGAGGATACATACACTGCTATAAACGAAAAAAAGTGAAGTCATCATAATGATATACATCAAACATATTTCCATTTCAACAAAAAAGCTGTAGAGAAGCAGCAGCTGCCACGAAAAAATATTAAGTATCTCTTGCTTTACACAAGACTGCAAATCATCTCATCATGAAGAAAAGTCTTTGTATGCCTTTGCTGCTATCATCGTCGTCATCATCATCGTCATCGCTTCAGAATTCGTGGCGTACTTCCAGCGGCAGTCAACTTGTAATTATGATACTTCACTTGCAAACATGACAGTTTATGGGCAAATTTACAAGTAGCTCAATTAAAGACCAAGACCAAAAAAAGAGACTAGTGGGGTAGTAAAAATGAGTAATAAGAATTATTAGGTAATAAAAAAGGAGGCAAAAAGAAAGAAAGAGAAAGCAACATAAATCCAGCATGTTATCTCATATGTGTTTATAATCGATTGCTCTATTTCCCCATTCAGCTTTTCCCTCCTTTCTCACAAGTTCAAAAGCAGAGTTTCTTTATTGCAGTAATTAAAGCCTTTGCAAATTTAATTAAAAGCACTAATGTATAAATACTGGCATCAAGGTGAAAACAATTTGCTGGATCAATGTATAGTTGACCAATTGCAACAACTACTTTACTTCATCCGTTGTTGTCATCATCGACGGCGTCGTCGAGAGATCCTGGTGTGTGTAAATCAGTACCCCCCTCAAAAGTGAAGTGTAATGGGAGGACGAAAAGTGTGCGCTTGGTTATTAGCAAATTGTGAGGTCCAGTTATGTAGCGCTCTGGCAGCTGTGAGTATACTGGGTGTAGTTGTGATGTGTCCAATGATGCTGGACCCTTCCATAGACACCCTTGTCAGTTCTTTTGATGAGGGGATGTGTCAAACAGTATACAAGCAGTTCCTTCGGGGACTGTCGAACTGTACATGGACGTCATGCAGGGAAGGGTGTACGGCGGAAGTGTACTCATGCTACCATGTAGTGGTGGTGTATGTGAAAGGGACAGCAGACGAGTTTGATGCATCTCATAAAAAATCACGTGCCAGTGCCAATCATTTAAATAGTCCTAATTCCATCCGGTTGGATGTTCAGAGAGGGGTAGATATGCCCGGACTGAATAAGATTAATAATCAACAGCCTGCTAATGTGAGAGAGAGGACTGCGGTAGCAATAGATGAAGATGACATAAGTGCGGATATTATAGAGTCGATTTTAGGTGGAAGTGTTAATGACTCGATACCTGCGCGGTTATCATCAACATCATCTCCGAACTCGTTATCGGCGACAAATACTACTCAACGCACACCGATAAAAAGTGGACAGCTACAATTTGATCAGCACAACTTTCCAATTGAGACTGGAGATCATGGGGAAGAAAGTAACGGTTTCAATTACATTCTCCCTCCAGAGCATGATCTTCAAGTGTACGAGTATAATAATACATTTGTTCGTGATCTTGATGCCAATTTAAACGCAATGATGAATCAAATTCGTCAAGGTTTAGAGATTGAAGGTTGGAGTGAAGGTGGTGGTAGCGGGAGCTCCCCCTCCGAGCTCTATTCAAATCTCAGTCTGCTAGGAATCGGCGCATTACTTCCAAACATCAAGGGTTGCGTGTACCCTTCCGAGATAACTTGTAAAGAGTTTATTAATAAGTATGGTCACGTTGGTGGTCCAGTTTTTCCTTGTTACATTAGTAAGTTTAACTCAAGTACTGTTGTTACGACGGTTGATAAAGCGGCCGCTGTGAGACATATTTTTTACTCATTCATACCCCTTGTGATTGCCTCCGGTGTCTTCACATACCTATTTTATCGAGTTGGACTCATAGGTTCTTCAAATAAACGCAATAAGAAGGATGAGGAGACGGGTAGTGATGAGGAGGGAGGCTCACAACGATTCAACAAAGAGAAAGGTCGCCTCCAAAATGGAGCACCGCCTGTGGTTAGAAAGAAGATGAGGAAAAAGTTCCTTCCGAACCGAGACTCAAGCAAGAAGCGAAGAAAAGGGAAAATTTTTAACAAAAAGAATTTACTCTCCATTAAGCAGATGTCTATCAAAAGTCCTAGTTCGTCTAGGAGGGATCCTAGTATGTCAATAGGAGCAATATCTGATGACGGGTATGGGGGTGGTAATAACTATGCTCGAACCTCTGTGCAGCTTACGTAAGATCCAAAAAAAGCAAAACATTTGTCGATTCTTGGTGATTATGTAAATGAAAAGGAAAACAAAGTACCATAGTCACTTGACTCGGCCTTGAATCACATCGTTTTACTGTCAAGCTAATGTGCATTTCTGGAGTAAATTATAAATCAATCATCAACCAAATTTCATGGGAAAAACCAGCGGCCTGGCCTATGTTAACATTTCATATATGGGTCACGGGTGAAAGTCTGACAACGATGCAGCTATCAATGTCACCAACCTCTGCTGACACTCCATGAAATGCATGTCAATGTGAAAACAGTGATCGAGCGACTCGTCAGAAGTCAAAATTGCCAATTCATTCCCTCATCTTTAATGCTTCCAATGTTGCCAGTAAAATAATCGCTAATCTACAGACCTGCTGCGGATAGACCAAGACCGAAAATAAACCTCATGAACATACCTGTAATAAAGTTTCATATATGAATAGTGTACACATTTCTCAATAAATATCATGACCAGAGAAAGTTGAAAGAGAAATGTCGCCGTCAAATAAACGTAATAAACAAAAAATAATAATACAATCGCAATAGTTGGTTCGATTACTGATTTTAAGGAAATTACGTTGAAATAATTTCAGTCTCCTTTCAAACAACTTAATGTTAGCTAACGATAAAATATTATGATGTGATGTTATGAGAGTGCTGCATGAATGTTTTTTATAAGACTTTACTTTGTATATAAATATTTGCTGTGAAACTCAAAAAAGACAAACTTTCAAAAAACTTAATGAAGCGTCAATGCCATTTTATGACTAATAAAAATAATATGCTGGAATAAAACAAATCGTTTATTCTACAAAAAACACGGATCGGTTCTCACAAAAACATAAAACATCATTCAGTTGTACTTGCTCTATATATTTCTCCATCTATCTGTAAATGACGATGAAGGCTTGCTTGGATTGAATTTTTTTGTAGTAATGATAAAATCAATCGGTAGTGATAGTGCTCCGCTTCGATTTGGACTCATGCAGTGCATTTGGAAAAAAGTCATCGTCGACCTCCCCTTTTTTGGGTATTTGGAAAGTAAGTTGTTTTCATGATTTCATGTTGCTCGATTATGGACATAAAATACATAGATATGTTATTATCTACACATTTATGACAATTTTATGAATAGCAAAAGGCAATTTTTTATAACCCTCAAAATGTTGAAATTGAGAATTATATGGATGGTTACTTTTGGGCGTGTGTGGGTAGTATATTATTATTCACCAGTATTCCTTCGTTACACCAAACTCGAAGTGATTTTGGAAGGTCTAATGATTTTGTTGTATATTTTTTGGGGAAAGTATACTGTGTGCTTTGTTGGGTTTGTGTTGGTACTACATGCCATGGCTGATGGCATAAGCGTGAGTATTGTGCTATATTATACTTGGTGACAAAAATGCATAATGCTCTAGGATATACCTAGATATGTCAATATATCAAGATACATGCCAACCTAAGTTAAATCACAAAAATATCTAACAAAATTGGAGCATTTGTATATCAGATTTTAAAACTCTCGTATTAGTTTTCACATGATATTACTTATCATATAACAAAACTGTGGTAATCATTTTACTGGTGCTGCTGATTGTGTAAGAGTTTGATTTTGTTTGATCTATTTCTACATGAAACACGGTTTTATTTAATCATTAGATTAACCTGTCCGTAATTTCTTCGAAGTAATCTTCAAAAAATATAAATGAACAATTTCTCATAATAACGCATGTATACTTGCAAAATTCAGTATCTAATCGCTGAACAATTAATTGTGTCAAAAATGGTTACAGGTCATTTTTACACTTTTATGAACATTGTATGCAAGACATGAATTAACCTTCGGTCGACTTGTTAACTTAAATGTTAAGCACTTTAGAAAGCTATTCGCAGTTCGTTTTCCAATAGCATGTGTTTCATTTACAAAAGGAACAATTTAATTAGTCTAAAAATTGGACTCTGTTGACTTGGATATCTGTTTACGGATCGGTGTGTGCATATTTACACAATACCAATTAATTATATAATATGCAATTGAACTATATTGTATTTTCAATGAAAGCCATTTACTTACATAATATTGGAAATGATATACCTACATATTATGCATGAACTGAATGAGCAGACGATGGCCTTGGTCAGTCTTATGTGGAACTTTTCAGTTAGTGGGCGTGTTGTCCTCCCCCTACTTTCACAATAGATGTACAATGACTAAACGGAATAATACCTTTTTCTAGGACACGGTTATGAGATATACAATTTCCCTGAGGTTTGGTGACCTTTCTTGACGGCTCGAAATTCATTGGAAACGCAATACTTTATAGTTTACTAGGTTGTCAGACTTGTGCTTACGCTGGTGTGATAGTGATGATGATGATGACACGTACCTATGCTGATGATGATTATGAATATGTATACCTACGAAATTGGTGTGCTGAATGGAGTCCTTTCATTTGCAAAAAAAAGAAAGAGTGAGAGCCATTTATTAGTGCAAAGGTTATAACGCTGTCCTTTATCATCACTGAGTCAAGCGAAAGTAAATGCCAGTGGGTCAATATTGTGTATAGTGGCATCATCCTTGAAATGAATCGCTTCACTTTTGTGTTTTCCCATGTATCAAATATACAAGCAAACACATGACAAAAGGAAAAAATATTTTTGACCTAAAATTATTTATTGTAGTTAGTTAGTTAGGCGTGTATATAGGAGTAGAAAAAAATAATTGCGTTACTTAAATGTATATAAAAAAACGAATATGGATTCAAAACCTTTTACTTAGATTCACTCCCTGAACTTTTATATTTTTCCTCCTCGATAAATTATATGGCACGCATGTTTCATGTGGATAAAATAATGTAGTTTTTACTTTGGTCTCGTAATACCAGTAAGTAAAATGTCCTTTTTCTTTGCAATCTTTTTATTAATTTTGAGGAGTGGCGAGTGGCCATTTGCTTCCTCCCTTCCACTGCTTTTTCTACTCTCCCCACTTACTTAAATAGAAACAATTTATGCATATAGTTCAAGAAGCCTCATAATCGTAAAAGCATACCCTGTCTTCTTTTAGGTTGCATTAACTTTTTAAAAGTTTTCTTATATTTTTATGTTTTTTTCTTTCTCTTCTCTGCTCCTTCTTGCTCTCCGGGTTTTATCAAGTTCCGATTGAAAGATTAATATTTTCTGCGCTTCTCCTCGTTTTTTCCATGAAGGATTACACTCTGGTGCTGTACACTGTACATATGTATCCAGTTTACTTTGCTTTTTATTATTCCTTCGAAGAAGAGAAAATCTTTTTGCAATGGATGATAGACAAAAAAAATGGTAAATTGTGTAAGTGGCCATGTTTTCCTCCTTTTTCTGGTTACATAGCTGAAGCCCAAGTTGTTATATGCACAGAATATTGATGAATTTTGTTTCAAGCATAATACATCAACGTAACCCAATGATAAATTTAATATTGTCTATGTATTTGTATCCACCATCCTCGTTCTAAGAAACTAAGGGATATCGTCGTGTAGTATTTCTTTTTTTGAGAGACTTGCTTTCTCCAAAGTCCAACTTTCCATTCAACCATTACGTTCGTCTGGAATTGACCTTGCGATACCAGTACTTTTTCCATTAAAAATTTAGTCGTGCAAAAGTGTAGGCGAGAGAATCATTGATTTTAATACGGGGAAAAGTGGATAATGTTAGATAATGTGTGTACGTTCGTTCCTTGGTCTCTGTAATTTTGTACGCTAGTCTCATGCTCTTCTCTGATGGCTCAAAAACATTGTATCCGGAAAAAACGAGTTCATGAGTGGCAGTATTAAGTTGAACTTAAGAGAAGAAAATGCCGACAAATTCAATAAGTTGTCTATCATCCGTCAGCGGTGCAGTTCAGAATGCATGCCATATCACGATTCTTACCACTACCAACCACCGCATCAACGATGATGACAAAGTTTGTACTTTTAGCTCAAATTACTCGGCAAAGCTTTATATACACGGCGGCATCATCATCGTCTTATTCGCCACTTGAGTTGCTTTTACTCAAGTGTTTTCACCGAAGCTCTTGAGTGAAATGATCAAGGTTTGTGTTTAGCGAGTATGCATTTTCAAACTACAAACATCTAGTCTCGACTTGAGATTGGACGTCACTCTCAAACAAGTGCTTGTTCTAGTATCAAAAGCGATTCATGTCGAGCATCATTCTTCGAATTTTAATTTGATTGAGTACAAAAGCGTAAGAGCATCAATAGGCGATGATTTTCTCAAGTCTTAAATTGTCTGATCCCCAACAAGATGATACTCCAGTTTTATTTGTACACTTCTAATTCCATCCCGTCTACATGTCTGTTCAGCTTTTGGATTTTCCTTTTTGCTATTGAAAATAGGCCAACGATTGTCAGTATAATCACGTTTCATTTATCCACATTTCAGGTGTACGAAAGAAGATTATAACATTATGTTGCGAATTTTCGTTTTCACTGATCCTAAATAATAAGTGGAGTTGTGTAATTTTGTTAAATGACTTGATTTACATAATCCCAAGGACAGTCATTATCAGAAGTCGAGTTTTGATTATTTTTAACTTTAATTAATCTAGTTACTTAAATTGGACTGATAATTTAAGATTTACTTGTTTATATTTAAATTGGCGATGAGCGGTTGTCTCTTTAACGTTGCAAGTTAAAATGTTCTATTGAAATGTTAATACCCATTTTGTTACGTAAAGCCATTTACCCTCCGCTTTAGTCGATTAGCACGGAATCCTACTGATTAAAAAAAATATATAGCAGAAATCTAGTCGAAAATGGCTGACTTGTGAGGAAATTGTATAGATTAAATATTTACGATTTTTTCTTGCAAATCTCTTTCTTGTACCAATTTCATAGCGTATATCAACGGGTAAGGATTTTTACTACGTCATGTTGACGCTCCCTTGTTCGTCTTCATTCTCTTGACTGGAAAATCTCGGTAGCCTAATAATGTTAGGTACTAATATCCTGAAGCGATTTCTCGGAAAGGCAGTGGAAGTGTATCTGAGTTTTCCCCTAATCCACTTACTCTTCTGACACTGTCTCAACTTTGCTTGCTTAAACGTCAAGTTGGGAAAAGGCGATGTGATGAACAGGCAATGCAACAATAAATGAAAGCATTGTTTTCTCTTTACATAAACAAACGGAGCTATACTACAGTTTAACAGCTCCGATATAGCATTGTATTTATTATCTCTCCATCAACTATAATTAAATTTACTTTCCAAATTACTTTATAGTCTTGTTTCATTCCCAATCTAAAAACACAAGACAACGTGTTTCATTGGGGTAATGTGAGCATACATTTTTTAGCTGTGAAAAAACTATTTGTATATACATACATGCATAGGTATTCATATTAGAAGCGTTCATTTATGAACATGAAGAAATAAGAAGAAAGAACTTTAGTAAAATATCCATAGTCCATTTCTATTTGCTACTATTAAGGAGAGTGGTGAGGCGTAAGTTCTGATACACA
>JAQFZG010003593.1:0-13306 GCA_034695465.1 Entomobrya nicoleti | reverse complement strand
AGAAAAAATAATTTTAACCGAAAATAACCGTTTAACTTTTAACCTGGTAAATAACTCTCTCTGGGTGAGTACCCACATAGTAATCAATTTTTAGAATTTCATGCTTTTTTAATACAAAATGTTCTTCACTTTGTTAAGCACCGTTGTTTCAACTGTAAAGGTGACTTACAAATAACTAGTACGTACTGAGTCTCGGACTCTATCAAAACTATGTCAACTTTATTACAATATATACTTATGAGTTCAGGCCAAACATACGCCATTAAGGTAATACATACGTCAGGTAATATGCCATTAAGTAATTATTAAATATTTTGAATAAGCTTTCTGGCATGCAATTTCTGGAATGGTAAAGTTCTTTCATTTATATCCCATTTACAATCGGTAAAAGCTCATTATCAAAATTTAATTACAATAGCTTAATGGCCACCATTAATCTATTTTTCTTCTCAATTTTACTGCTTCGTCCGTCACATGTGATCAAGTTCTTGCAAGGGCATTTTGCTTAGTAAATCCAGCAATTCCAAAAACAAAAGTTTTTTATAACATTGCTATTCCAAAAAACATGTTGATTTTCGCCCATAAAATTTATCAATCCGTTTAGCTTAATTTAAAAATCCACAATTTCTTCGCAACTCCACTTCACAAACCTACAAAAAGCCACATGGAACGTTTAACCTTTTCCAGGGAAACCGAAACAAAGTTCATACATCGTACGCTCATTTGTCTACAAAATATTCCAAATATTCGAATATTGTGAAAATGTTTAGAGAAATTCAGATGCTACCCCTACCGATGTAACAGTAACCATCGAGAACCCTTGACAATAGCTGGAATTTCCCTTTGTGGTTATGTATTTATCATTTCCTTTTATGCAGTGTGTGGAATGACGAAACAGTAAGCCTTCCCACAGATATTAATATTTGCAGATTTATCAATTCACACGGTTATAGTTATAATGCTGGTGGATGGCACTTTTATAAGTGGGATTATAAACGCTTCAAAAGTAGTTCTTTGCAGTGCTCGTAAGCAAACCGCTGGAATTGTAGTGCCTTTGAAACCAGTTAAGGCTGCAGTAAATCTACATATCTTTTACCAGTTCATTTAGTTCATTACCAGTTCATTTAGTTCATTACCAGTTCATTTAGTTCATTACCAGTTCTTAAAGTACTGTACTAAGGAAAAAAGTTCTGTTCTGATTTATGTAATCATTTAAATGTTTACAGAAAAGAATCTAATCATAATAAATGATACAATATGTTTTGAGAAAAAAATGTCAAAAAAACAATGGCATGTGCCAGTGATCTTTAAAGCGTAAGGCGAGGCTCAAATAAAATACAGATTAGATTACCGAACGTTCAAAACGTTATGAATATGGTTTAAAAACTGTCATAGCGAGAACTTAAACGTAATAAAAGTCTACACTTATTTGCCTGTAAGTATAACTTATCCAGATTGTCGCTAAAACTGGCTGATATGTTCGCTTTATTTTTTTGCCGATAAAGCCTTGAAGTGTCATACATATTTCAAGACTTTGGTTATAAGACCATCGTAGCGGGAACGTAATAAAATGAAAACTTAACTTGGGTATTTTTGCAAGCATATCAATACGCTTAGCATATGAGCTATGAAGATAAATAAATTGGTTTCAGTTATCTTGATCACAATTAAAGCCTGTCCATTATGGCATAAATTTCAAGCAAATGAGACGACTTATATATCTCCAAAAACGATGACACGTTTTTCACTCGTAACCTGGCTGAGTGAGTTAAATATTTACTTCACAAGCTTCTTGCTTTTTTAGCTATTCGATGATTATCGAAACGGTGAGTTTAGAACATTTTATTTTTAAGTCGTCGTCAGTAGCTTATTGTTTTGGTAGAAATCAAGTCAGTCTTAAGATAATATATGCTTGTCGAGAAGCTCCAAAACTTGGATGCCTTCTTTTGATCTGGATACCGGAATTGGTTTTACTCCCAAATTTTCCACAGAAAAGAAACTCTTGATAGTTTGATGCATTGTCTTGTCACTTTCTTCACGAGAAGATTCACAGGCTGCATAACATGCTATGGTTGTTCCATCTCCACACACGAACCATCCAAGTCTGCAACGATAAGCTGAGGGGCTGTCTTCTGTGGGGCCGTCAATGGAATACTTTGCAGAGTAGAGGCGACGGTTGTTATTTCCAATTACCATTTCTGGAGGCTTGTTCGGAATGTTCATGGCTCTAACACGGCGGAGCAGACTAGTTCTACTTTGTCACAGGTCAAAGGTCGGCTCTTCCACTAACTAAATTACCTGGTTTCTACAGCACAATTTTTCTTGAAATTTTGTATTTTAACAAGAAATATCCTTGAAAATTGGATTTTTTTTGTTGATAAACAAATAAAACCGCATTTTCTATCATTTAAAACCAATTTCAGCGGTTTAGGCTAATTTTTAAAAATTAATTGTGCTAGTAGCCACGTTTGGATGCTGTAATGTGCGAGCCGACCTTTGACATCCCCCTGCTTGTTGTCACGGGGTGTGACAAAGGGGCACAAGTCTGCGGCGGAGGTAAGGGTGGTCATGCTTCATCTTATCCACATCAAGTGGGCTTGCTGGAATGCCAATTTTCTTCATGGTCTGTACATTCCTCAGGTGGTAATTTTGACCATTTCGCTGAACAGATGAAATGTCAATTTCCACGACTTGCGACTGCTCTTCATTGTGCTTGTTATTGCACCAGCCTGAAAACTTCAGCGGTTTCCGTACACCGTTAATCTCCAATTCAGCTGCTACATCTTCTTGAATAGCCGTAAATGATCAGGCGGAATCAACTAAAGCCAGCACCTTCCTTGTTCCAGCTGGGCCCGTGACTTTGACGAACATCATTGGTAATGCACCGTGTCTCGCTGCTGCAATGACATCACCACTGTCATCATGATCCATTTTTCCTGATGAAAGGGGTCCAGGTGCTCTTCTTTCTGAATTGTTGTTGACGAATAGGCGATGAAGAAGATGGTTGTTATTCTTGTTGCACTGGTCAATTTCACTTGACTTTGACTGAGAGCACCGTGTCGAAACGTGACCTTTCTCCAGGCACTTGCAACATAGCCTCAGTTCCCGCACCAGATTCCACCTGTCATCAATCTTGAGCCTCTTGAATGTTCTACATACACTGATGGTATGCTTTCCTTTTTGACAGCCTAGGCAAATCTCATCATCGTCGGCAGCAGCTGCATGAGCACCATGACGTCTTCCTCTTTCATGTTTGTCTTCATGTTGCGGATACTTAGGCTTCAGACTGCGAACTGCTGTATCCACTTCCGTTTCCAACCACTCTTGGAAAGTTGCCAGGTTTTCTTTTGATTGCTGGGCATTTATCCATTTGTACCAATCACGGCGGAGAGCTGGAGGGAGCTTCTCAACAAGCTCTGTAAGCAGATGAATATTGTTCAAATAATCATCCATCTTGAATGCGATGAAATTTGTCACTAGTACATCCTCCACTGCAGTTCCAAAGTCGACAATTGATTCAGGTCGGTTCAAATCAGGTGGTCGTAGCGCCTTAGCTTTGTCAATCATGTTTGCTAGCACGAACTGTGGGTTTCCAAATCTCATCTTCAGGGTTGACATGATCTTGCTCACATTCTTGGGGTTAGCTAGCAAATGGTTCACAGCATCCTTTGCTGCTCCTTTTAAATATTTACGTAGTCGTACAATATTTCCGGATTCATTGTAACGGTAGCTTATTGTGGTGCGCTCAAATTCACTGATAAATGTCAGCCAGTCTTCAGGATTACCGTTGAACAAAGGAAGCTCCTTATCCACAAGTTTGGTGATTACACCACCATGCTGCTGTTGACCACCAAACGCTTGTCCGAGTGCAGTGACGAGTTGGCCAATCGTGCTGTTATCTTGAATTTGTTGAGGAATGGGTTGGTCATCATCCTCTTTCACATATTCTGAATTCTCACGGGTATCTTCAAGCCATGTATTCAGGCGCCTCTTACTCTCCTCTGATCCACTTGACTTTCTCTCGCCATCCTCCTCAAGGATTATTTCATCTTGGATTGATTTCTCCTTCAAAAGGAGAGCTTTCTTCTGTGCGACACAACTTTCCCACCGTTTGTACTTCTTGTTGGCGAAGTTGAGATCAATTTTCATTTCAGAGATCTCCAACTCCAATCGTTCTATGTCACCATCACGATTGCCATCAGTGTTGTTCTTCTGGTGAATCTTCAGTCTTGAATTCTCCTTTTCAATCATGGCTTCAATTACTGCCATCTCATCTTGCTTGTCCTGGAGTTCATCTTCCAATGCAGCAATCTTCTTGTCATGGTCTACTTCGTTTTGCAACAGACGAATGGACGACGCTGACGCTGCGACGCTTGGTGGTTTATTACCACGTTGACTTCCATTACCGGCTAAAACTGCGGTGTTAGGATCTGCATTTTCTTCTGGTTCCCCTCCACCTGCACCATTGACAACTTGATCATCCTTGTAGACAGGAACTTGACCTCGATCAGCTTCTTGACCTTGATTATCCCGTGGCGGGAAAGCGGGAACTTGTACATCTTGAGAGTTTCCAAGCTCGTTGTACATTAGTCTGGTGGTGGGTTCTTTCTTCTGGTAACCCCTCCCTCCCGACGTCGGCGTTATTTGATTTTTACTCATCATGTAAAAATAAAGAACGAATAACTTTTAAACAATTTTTTAAATCACAACAGTTTGCAATTTAGTGGAGTAATCCACAAACTAGTATCCGGCTCGAAGGACCAATGTCTCTGCGACATGCTCAGTGGTAGAGTTCAATGATTACTGCCTATGCGCCTAACTGACTGGTGCTCAGTAATCAAGGTGGACAGTATCAAAATACAGAAAATTATACAATTAAATAAAGGTACGCTATTAGTACAATGCTACGCGATTAGTAGCGAGAAAGGTTATATTTTCAATCTTTATTAACTATAAAAAGTTATTACTTTCAGCAATTTACAATTAACTAAATCACCCGTCTAATTCTTTCGCACGCCGAGAAGCACACTTCCTCTTCTCAAGCAAACTTCTTTCTGACTGTGCAGCTTTCTTGGTTCGAAAATCTCTACCAGACCGCACGGCTGCAACTGACAACGCACTTTGCTTCCCACTTTCTTCTTTTACCCCATAATCTCTATTACATCGTGAATCCGACGGGACAGTCGAAGTTCTTTGAAAATTATTGCGTTGGATTCCCTTCTAGTATTTATACTTAACCCCCTTCTAAAATCATATTGTTCCAAAATGTCTTTACTTGTTTGCTATTTTTATTTGCTTTTGCAGGAAACATGCACCCAAGAACTAATAATACAAAACACAAAATAAACACAAATCCTACATAGCACAAAACAAGCACGGGTGTTGTCCTACGAAGCAAGAACGTTAAAATCAATATTAATTTCATAGACCATACAGCATGTCATTAAAGCTACAACATATCCAACTGAATACACTAAGCTGTTTGTTCGCATTTTTATAATTACATTTGATACAGTTGAAAGTAAAAGTTGAATTTGTCAAACGTCGTTTTATATGATGCTGAGCTAAAGTGCGAATATGTTTCTGACGCTTGTTCTAATAAACTTTGCATTCAACTTCTGAAAAATAAACGTGTTTGTTTATACAGTAGCGGATCACTATAGTCTTTGAAAATTTGCTTGTAGCATGTACTTTTAGTACATCATCATTTTAAGCTGAGAGAACAAAATGTATTGTATTATTGTACAATTTTTAGTTTTTTTAAACAAAATATTTGCTTTAACTTATTACATTACTCTAGACATAGGATACATAAAAAATACACTTATTTCACATAGAAACATTAAAACACTAAATAAACACTACAAAATTCTTCGTTAGGCTTACTACACGGAAAAAAATCACACAATTCAAAAACAGACAATACAGAAAAATAATTAAATAATTCGTAATATTCATTACGAATACGAATACGGTTTTTTTGTAATGTGAAATAGCCTCTATGTAATATTCCTGTACACTAAAAATACTTGATTAATAACAAACATAATAAGTTTTAAATGGTTTCTTTTAAACTGTAATAGATTAAATATTCATGTAATTACTATTAGTTTTATACTTGAAATGTTAAACACTAAAATGTTGTATTTGTTCATAAAACTTGTAAGTAAAATATTTTTCTGGTGATGCAGTTATCAATACCACTTTTTTCTGATAATTAGGTGTAGTTTGCACGTGTCAAAATATATGTATTCCAAATATGCGGACAATGTAATTATTTTGTTTAAATTTGGAAATATTGAATATTTCTCATTCAATATTTAGTTTTGAAAGTGCAGTTTTATTTTTCATGAAGTCTTTAATGCAGGTTTATAACTTTGTTTGAAGCAAAATATATGCATTTAATTATAGAGCGAGACTGGGGTTTAAAAGTTTTCAAGTTTAGAATTTTTCACAAGATAAGAAATCAAAGAACCACTTTAATTTATGCTTTGTAGTTGCCGCGAAAATCCAAGATCAAAATTACCAAGTTGAACTCTTTCTAAAGTTGCTTGGCCGTGGTATTAAAATTTGAGCTGAAAATTATACACCGTCCAACCACAATGTATTTTTTATTGGACGGCAATATATGCACAGCTAACATGAAGCCTTTAAACTGAACAACGGAAGATAATATATCGTTTCAAACTCCCTATGCAGCTAGAACAAAACAATTATATACGCTCTTCAAAAAAAACGAAACAATTTTTCTTTGATATCAAATTATTGAATAGGTTTGCCAAATGCTGTAAAATTATATTGTTGGAAGTTGGTAAATTGGTCTAACTTTTATATACGCTGGCACAAACTTGTTGAAAACCTATAATAGCACTACCAAATAAAACTTCAATCATATACCTACAAACTGTAGCATATTGATGGATAAATTTGATAAGAATTTAAGATTAAATCTAATTTTTTCCAACTTAAGTAAAATTGCACTTGACACACTATTGGCTACACAGTTGGAATATACTTCGAGAGACCCATGACAAATGTAGTACTGTTTTTCATATGCCAAACCAAACGTCATTGCAACAAAGATTAGACTAACCAGGTGTTATTTCAAGTTTAAAAATTTAGTTTAAAATGTTTGGTGTGGCTAATATGCGTAATATACGGATTCAAATTTCACCTTACAATTAAAGGACAGCGTTGATATCCCAAATATTTGTATTTAATGGGTTTGACAAGAACCATTTTTGATAAAATGCGTGTGGCATACCATTTGGCACTATTTTGTTTACAACTTTTTCCTGCGGTAGCATTTCAACCAGTTGATTGGCTCGATTTTGGTACGTCGCTGGATATATTTGAAAACTGTACCCTTGAAGTTATCACATCCGAAATAAATCCATATTCAAATATAGTGTCAAATTCGAAGACCGATGTGCCGAATCCAAATGTTTTTCAATTACAACCTCTCAGTTTTCCAGTCATTTTATGGGAGTACAAGTATACCAAACCTAGTTGGTTTCAGTCAGGTACACTTTTGTGTTTTAATGGTATAAGCACAGAGGAATACATATACAACTACGATTACTTTCAGGCCCATGCTAAATATTATCCAATACCTAGACAAACTTGCCATGCTCAGGTTTACATAGACCCACCGCAGTGCTTGAGCTGGTATCCAAATAGCGACACTGCATTGAACGCAATACGAAGTTCACGACTTGTAAAGTTAAGTACCGAAGTCTTTGGAGTGTTTCCAAGTCAGATAACTAATATTGAAGTAAATAATTTCGATTTTAGTTCAAGTGACGAACAAGCAACCTTGGTGAAACACAATTGGTACTTTATCCACGTGACAAGAAATGTGCCCGAAATAAAACCCGGTCCATATAGTGATCTTCTATTTTCTATGGATTACCTTGGTTATATTTCAACAAACCATAGCAACTTGGCTACAAAGCTATTGTACACTCTAAAACTAGATCCCAATTTAAGAACATGGGTTGTCAATGCAACATATATTGCAACATTTATCAGTCCTGAGCTTGACATAATGCAAAGATTAGAAAACGTCTGTAAATATAAGGATGACGAAAATGGTATACCTATTTCAGTATTCGATATATCTTCCCTTGCCTCACAAATGAATTGCATATTTTGGTTGCCTTATCAAGTTAAGACGGTGTCTATGATGCTCGAATTTAAAATAAACGTTAAGGAAAATGCACTAAAACATTTGGATCGGTTTAAAAGTTCTACAGATAACTTGTACATTATATTGGATATGCTTGAAGAATTTTCAGAATCTTTGAAAATACTTCGACTGATTTTACCCAATACAACATTTGGCAAAAAAGCCAACCTTGGAATAAATTTTCAAAAAACAGGAACAGTAACAGTTACTGTACTTCCTTTCAGTTATGGCGAATCTACGTTTGACGGAAATCAAGAAGTTTGGTTTCTTTCTTGCGATATAATTGAGGAAACTGTTTGGATTTCTTTGGAGGGATTGGTTTCAGCTTTTAGCACAGACACTTGGATTGTACTGTTTGTGTTCTGGCTGATTAGTGGAATAGCATTGCATTTGATTTCACAAATTCGAGTGATTTTGCCAGACTACATTTATATTGACTTATATAACAATATTTTATTTCCCCTAAATATACTTCTTTTTCAAGGAACTCCTGTTGTAGAAAAATGCAAGGCGATTGGAGTACCATGGTTACTAGCCGGAATCGTTTTAAGTTACGGTTACCAAGGTGAGAACATAACCAAAGTTACGAGTCCACCAGAACTAATTCCACTTTCCACTTTTCCTGAAATCATTACCGCAGAGTTCAATTTGTACACCACTTTCAAATCAAGATTGTGGGAATTTAAGAAATCGTTAGCAAAAAATAGTGTTTGGGCCAATTCTACACTTTCCGAATTCCTAGGTATATTCCCCTATAATGAAATCGAGGTCCGTACAAAGTTTGATTTATTAATAAATCCAAACGAAGTTGCAATGAAAAAATTTGACGCAAAGTTATTGCGTTTTATAGAAAAGGCCAAAAGTCTCGTAGAGTGGCCGAATACGGCAGAGGCTTTTGACGAAATTATGGGAAATCCTGTAAAACACGCTAAAAAGCAATTATCAAGCAACTGCACTAGAAATGCTTTTATTGAAAATTATGGCAATATTGTGAAAGCACATAGTTTACTTCTTAGTAACCAAACAGTAGACCCTCGTTTTGTTCAAATTAGCAAGTTTCCATTTTACAATGCATATTTTCATTTTCATTTTGCAAACTTAGGTGTAAGTCCCTCATGGCTTATGACACGTATACATTCGCTGCAACAATCCCATATTGCAAATATTTTGATGAGACAGTCCAAGCAAACAGGAGACTATTCAATCCAAAGAGATAGAGCGAAAGCGGAAAATGCTGCTTTTGCAAATGAAAAACAAGGTCATGTCACAGGCCAAGTCTCATTACGAGGAAATATATTGGTCGTATTTTATATCCTGTTTGTAACGCAAATCTTTCCATTTGTTGTTTTCATCGTCGAGTTACGAAAGAAAATTACAACGGTCTTAAAATTGCCGCGTCGTTTTATCATACGGTTGTATTATATTTTGATGTTACAAACGGCTTCGATTTATTGGAAGGTGTTCAATCGCTATGTCCTAAAATACAAACAAAGTATAGAGTTTAAAAACTTTTAAACAAACTCGTCGTACCCAATACGATATTTTTAAACTATAGAGTTATAAGAACACGTCAACATACCTGGATTTTAAATAATTGGGGAATTATGTAAAAACAAAATACTAATTGCTGAATTTTTGTGAAATTAGATGTTCCGAAAGCTGATTAGTTTCGATGTAGAAATAAAAAGGAATACATGAACACTTTAAATATTACACTTTACATATTTGCTTACGGTTATTATTCAAAGAAAAAATATTTACTCAAAGTAAAACACGTTTTTTATAATGACCTTGGGATAAGTGAATATGATTTTCGAAGCCAGCTATATCTGGCAAGCTTACAAAATTGCTTATAACTTGAGATCCGATTTATTGTGCCTGCTTTCGTCAAAAACATGTCTCAATAATTTATAAAAATCTGTCTGGTTCTGCTCTCATAACTTGTATATATGTATATGATACCACATCATTTTATATTTCTATGTTTTCATCATCTATTCAGCTTTATGAATTATTGATCTGCTGTAATGGCGATCATAACGACGGAGCTGAAACGATACGATGGATAATAATGATCAACATTGTAATTGCCAATGAAAAATGATTTCGAATGATATGTGACATGATATATGTAATGAAGCAAAATGTAGCAAATAATGGAAATAAACTGAAATAATTTCAATGCAATGTTTAAAGGGTTATAAAAAAATTGTGATGCATTTTTAAGATCTGACCATTTGAATTTGAACTTTTTCCGCAGTATATTGTCCGGTGTTAGTTTTCTGAAGGCGGTATGGAATCACTTATAAATAGAGAGCAAGTTTATAAAACGTTTCGAAATGAAATAATAAATCATTTGGATTTTTTGTAGATTGGAAACCTTCAAGTTACCAATTCGTCTGTTACCCTATGGTAGCTTTAAATTGAAAGTTGCAATTTGTCTGTTATGTGTTGGCATTTTAGCGTGGTTTACGACAAAAATAGTCATTGCATGTCTAGAAATATTTAAATACATATTTACATTCCAAACTATATCGGCAAAGAGTTGAGAACTATAAATTTGAATTATGTTTTTGCATGCGAAAATGTTAGTATAGAAGGGTTTTTATTTTTTGGACCTACAATCGGTTCTGTTTTAAAAATATATATATTTGAAGTAAACCATAGTTTAGCTAATGGTTCTACGATAATTAAAATATGTTTTTATGTAAGCCACACGTGGTATGCTTACGAAATATGATTTTAAGATTGTAAGATCAGGACATGCGATAATTTTATTTGGAGAGCTTGGTTTTCTGATTATATGTTTTTATAATCAATACCCGTTTCTCTGGTTTTTACCCGAATAGCAACCGTATATAAGACTGCTAAACTCATTTATTATTTGCTTTTTATGACTATACATTTTTATGGTTTTTCATACTACATAAAATTTCCTCTCTATTCCACACCAATAAAAGTATCTATCACATGTTCAGGGCACTACTAGCGAAATCAGATTGATTTTAGATAACTTATTAAAGTGATAAATACTCTTACTCTTTTGTTTAAACAAATGGTAAAGCGTAAGCCTTATAATTAATAATAATTATCCATTTATTTAACACGTGGATGGACCTGGTAATATACCAAGCGAGTTTTAACTTTCAGTTATCGTCATTATATAAAATGCTATTAAAGATTGATTGATCGATTTATATCAAGTAAAGCTCAAAAGTGGTTTATGCTACATGCTCTTATATAATGTATAACTGGCAAAGCAGGAATAGTATCCAATCAAAAAAAAATATTCTACTTGCCAAATCATATAAGAAGCCGCAGATAATATGTATGTATTTTTATGACAAAACCCGTGAAGCGGAAATAATTAATTTAAACATTTACAGAAGCCATGGACGGTTTTTAACTTCTCGGTAAGTTAATGGCACGTGGTATGAAATATTTAATTACTACACTTCATATTGTGATACTTTACGGTTTGAACTGACGGATGGACTAGATCCATTTTCGGTTCACAGTTTATTATTACAAGTGAACGGTTTATTTAACTCCAGACATTTTTTATCCACTTAATTTTGCAATCCATTAAGAAAGTCAGGAAACATTTGAATGTAAAGCGTAAACTTAACAATGTTTCTACATGAAGATATTTCACGATTAATTTACGTGCAACTTCAAATTCACAATTTTTTGGAACACCGCTTTTTAAATTTTACAAAACTAACCCGATCAGCTTGTGTGTTTCAACGAATAATGAGCGGAGATACATTGCAAAAACAATAGTTTGTTTCATATACTGTTTGCTACAGTGGACTCAAATTGTATACAAAATTAATTATTTCAAGACACCCCAAACAATTCTTGCAATACTCGCTAATGGAAGTATTACTTATCACTTTGTCATCCTTATTCTTCATTTTAAAAGGGCGACATCAAATTGCAAATCTTTTTAACCATTTCATTCAATTTGAAAGAAAATATGCAGGTACTAAATCATAAAGTTTACTTAAATAAATTGCATTTAAGATCGTTTAATGTCATTTGTTTCTATGATGTTTCTATTTTTAGGTGAGGATGTGCGTATACCGAAAGCAACCCGCAAACTTCATCAACTAGCACAACTTATCGTAATACTTGGAACTTTTTCCCTTCTCTTTGTGGTTCTCGCAGCATTGATGTACCTTTTATTGGTTCCCTGTGATCTTGCTAATCTGGGCTACATGTACTTTCCAACGTGTCATTTGAACATCTATTCCGAAAATCACCTTGCATATTATTTTGGTTCGTTTTTAGCTATTACCTCACCTTGTTTTTTGGCATGGGTATTTTTGCACACAATCGGATACTGTGTATTGGAGTATACCTCATTTACCATTTTATATTGCTATTGTTTAATGAACTATATTCATTTCTATTTAAAGTTGTATTCGAGAGACTATTCAGAAAAATATTCCGAACGTGTTGAAATGTTTAAACAAATTCAGATGTTAACACACCGATATAACAGTATTCATAGAGGACCATTGACAATAGTCTGTATTGGACTTTGTGCTTACGTTTTTATTATTTCGTTTTATGCGGTGTGCGCCATGTCCCAGCAATTACTTTTTCTCAGATGGTTTTATTTTCGGTTTTAGCAATTGACACTGTTGTGATATTAATAATGATTGACGGGACGTTTAAATGTGGTTTTATTGGAACATCAAAGGAACTACTTAGCAATGTTCGCAAGCAAATACCGGGATCGGTAGTTTCAAAAAAGAACTTAAGAATGCAACATCAATATATTAGGTCATGGCCAATACTTAAAATTTATACAGGGTCGGTAAATTTCTACGAAGAAAGTACAGCCTTGACACTACTCGATTTTAATATTAACCAAGTTGTTAGTCTCTTATTGTTGTAAGGCGGCCATATAAAGCATGGTTCTGAAATTGGTTTACCAAACGTTGTGTGCTTATTTATTGTGCGACATTAATTTAAGAATTTTATAATTATGACAGTACCGCACCATTTTGTGTACATTTTGAATGGTACCAAATTTTTGTTTTGTTTTTAGATCACTTTTTATTCATGTATTAAATTTTAAGCACAAAATTTAACAGACAGCCTATTTGA
>JAQFZG010003592.1:0-13306 GCA_034695465.1 Entomobrya nicoleti | reverse complement strand
TTAATTGCTACTACATTGAGCAAAGTTCATATACAGACGTGAATGAAAATCAGCAATCATATATACTTTGGTCGTTAACTTTATTTGCCTACAACGACTTAAATATGCCTGCAAATATGTGAAATATTAGAAATTAAAAGAGTAGCGGACTTCATGGTTGCCACTTTGTTAAAACACATTGATTTGTTCTTCGAGCTTAATATCAATGCGAATTGCAACGACTCGTGCGGCTTTCGAAAATTGATCAACATTCAAATGAAAATTCAAATTTCATTTGAAAACATTCACAGAATTTCACTAGTTTTAATATTGTAATGTAAGCAAGACTAAATACATGAACGAGTTGTGAAAAGTTGAATCAATCGAAATATCTACATTGTATTACTTCCAAAATGTTTAACTTGCTACACATTTTTGTTTGAAAGATTGAAATTTTAATGTTTAATCAACGAAATCAATTTTTCGACTATTCCATAAAATGTGCAATATAAAGTTTTTCCTAACATGCGATTTGATTGCAGTTGTAATCTACGACTTTCTAACTGGATTAAAACTATTTTAACGCAGTGTTTTTCGAGTTCATTTTTGAATTTTAATTGCTACTACATTGAGCAAAGTTCATATACAGACGTGAATGAAAATCAGCAATCATATATACTTTGGTCGTTACCTATATACCACTATATAGGGTAAGGATGTGGGTTAGGGTCACGAAAAGGGCTGTGGTAAGGATGTGGGTAAGGGTCACGAAAAGGGCTGGGTAAGGATGTGGGTAAGGGTCACGAAAAGGGCTGGGTAAGGGTGTGGGGTATTGTCACGAAAAGGGCAGGAATTAGCAAAGGGCTTGAGAGAGCGCGGTTTTGGAACTGGATTGGGGTAAAAGAAAGTTGGGTTTTGTGAACCCCTACCCCTGTCTAGCCGCCCGTCAATGTTACAGGCACCCCGACTAGTTATATTATATAGTAAAAATATATATCAGAAGGAAAACGCCAAATACTTCTCTTGATTATGTTAATTTTAAGTATTTCGAATTATATCTTTATATGCTGTTGAAGGGCTAATTTGATCTTCAATTTGATGAGCTTGCTGTAGTACCAGTGCAACGGAGACCAAGGTATCTACTTTTTGGACCGTTCTTAATGAATTATACTACAAAACTTGGCTCATGTTTTTTAAACCTGTTTTCCATGAAATTTTTGCTCCAGTTCCAGTTGAGCCAATTTGTTTGAAAATGCAGCCACAGTAGTGTATCCGGTATTTCCTGAATGTGTATGTTTGTCTTTTTGAATCCACTTTTTTGATAGCGATTGCCGGTAGGTGCGTTGAGACTAGATCCTGTCAGTCACAATCCTTCTAGATTTAGATAGCTGCCGTATTTTGAAGTGATCTCTATCGATTTTAAACAAAACAACTGAATTCCTTAAAAGACATCCTTTCCTTATCCTAAAAAGTTATACATCCATTTGTGATCCACATTTAGATTTCAGAATGTTTAAGATAAACGTTTACATTTATG
This sequence comes from Entomobrya nicoleti, assembly GCA_034695465.1. Classification (NCBI taxonomy): domain Eukaryota; kingdom Metazoa; phylum Arthropoda; class Collembola; order Entomobryomorpha; family Entomobryidae; genus Entomobrya; species Entomobrya nicoleti. Next base: position 11,790 of record JAQFZG010003592.1, on the reverse strand, counting down.
ACACAACTGAACTTACTTTGAAGGTTCCTGCAACTGCTTGCATAGTAACTGTCTATTTGTTTCGTTTGGCGCTGGATTAGTACTGACTCTTCAAGTTAACAAGCATCAAAGGTGTGTTAAGCATCTGGCTAAACATATGGGTTGAACAGTAGGGATACGTGCGATATAAATGAATTTCCCGTCACAATTTTTTGTAAATTAAAACCTTCATAAAAATAGTTTTTTGAATTTAATTTACCATTGTCTTTATCATATCTGGCAAAAATATTAAATAAACCTTGATTTGCGTTGTCTTCAGCAGAATTAAAGTTGGAGTGGTTAACTTGTAAATGGGAGTCTTTGCTATTCGATATGGTTGTAAAACCCGCCTGCAATGTAGAAAAAGATAATCGGTTATAATGTAATATATTTTGAACTAGCTGTTGACCAAATGGCACTTAAATTGGAGCAGTAAAAATTGACTATAATTCTAATTATACCTGTTTCACCAATAATTAGTATTCAGCAGATCTGTACCGTTTACGCTTAACGTTCTTTGAAGGAGTTAACCAAACAAGAGGAATCTTCTGCTTTAGTCGTCCCTTCGAAATATTATAAATTGGACGGTTTTTAATCATCCAACCTTCTTCAAGTTGTGAACTTAAGTAACTAATGTAGAAATATGCACGACCACTGCACGTCTCATAAATTATTTCGAAATGACAACTCACGGACCACTTCCAATTTATTTTTTATTTTTTTTAGAAAAAATCTTGACTACGTGTCTGTTGTGACATCAATATGCTGACGTGAAGATTTCTGATTGGCTCCAAAACCCTAATGTTCACATTCAGCATATCACAAATTACTGGCTTCCTCCATTACCTGTATTTCGCTTGAAGTTCCTTACACGTTGTATAAGTAAAAAAAGTACATTGAACAAATTTCAGGTGATGGTATCCGTACAATAAATACGATGCAGAGTGTACTTTATTGCACACTTTTTTGTCATTGAATTGCCAAATTTATTTCACAAGAATTCTTGACAAGCTGACAAAAAAATAATATACATTTGGCGAGAATTGTACGTGAAATGGGTTTTATTTGTGCCAATTGTACTATTTACATATGTGGATTATATACATTCTGTTTAAAGCAACAGCGAATGCGCATACTGCTTGCTAAATACACATAATGTGTAATGCAGTTTGATTGAGAAATGTATATTCCACTCTGAAATACATTTTATTCTTGATAAAATGTTTACTGTACTTGAACTTACGTCTGAATTCTTGCAAATTGTTTGGTAACGGGAATTTGAAATGTCCCCGATGGTCATGCTGAGCAATTTAAAAAAATATTTAAATTTAATTTCTGTTGACCCTAAATGTCCCAGTTCAGTGTTTTTTGAAAATAGTATTATTTGTATTTTGTCCTGCTCTATCCTACATTTACCCTGTGACTGCGGCACTATGTCACGTAAGAATTCGAGTGTACGCAGTTGTACATAGGAAGCTGTTTTTGTAACTTTTTGATTGAAGGCTAAAGCCTATTGGTAAATTGTATGAGTTTATGAGTTTTACTAGTAACTGAACAGTATGCATTTCAATAGTGAAAAAAGATGGAGATGGTATCATTACCTATACCTTGGTCAGATTGCTGATAGATGCATGAAATGGGTGGTTTCCAACTAACAAGAGCAGATGATGATGTGATGATGAGTACAAAAATGTATTTTATTCTGTGGTTTGAATGTATGTCTATTTTTTCTAAATCATAAAACAGCTCAACAAACTCGCTTTGTTTATTCGACAATGGTAGATTTGAACGTGGTAGGGTTTTGCATAGCTCTATCACCTTTACTTAAAAACATGAAAACAAAAATTACTAATACTATTTAACAGCTTACTATTTACCGACGAATGAACTGCAGCTTGAAACTGAAACTGTAATTAAATTCAGAGAAAGCGTTTTTAGCAATAAACATAACTGTTTTACTTCGCAAGGCTCCCTTAGGTTCATATTTTTGTAATGACTCGACAAGTTTTACATCTGGATTATACACTGCAAACATTTAGTCATAAAATTCAATTTCATTTTTCGTAGGCTGTAGGTAAATGGCCATTCCCTATACTCCTAAGATGAAGTTAACCAAACTCAATGAACCAAGGGTCACTAGCTACGCTCAAGTAAGAATAAAATGGGTTTGAATAGAATTATCATCAGTTACAAATTCGTAAGTACGATTATTAAATAAGTCGTGTGTAGTTACAACAGGAAAATGGTAGTGGTACGGTACACCTATTTCATAACGGTAACTATTTATATTTTTCGCCTGTTTTATCATTCAGTTAACTATGCAATTAAAAACCAGCACAGCAACCTGAATTCCCGTCATTATTCAACACCGCCTTACAACTCCTAACCGCAAACAAAGCATTTTGTATGGTGACTTATTGTCGGAGACAGCAAACTGTATGAATTGAATTTTGATTTAATAAAGTTGGTTATTTTAGCGTTTGTGGAAATTTCCATTTTTAACCATGAACGATTGATACATATTTTACAAATACAATGACGTATCGTTTCTCTGACAAATTTTTCGGAACTATGCTTGTTCGGTAATTAAGTTATGGTTACATGGCAAAGTTATCGTTTGTGTTTTGCAGTCACAATATCCATTTATTGGAAAAAGTATGCAACAAATGTATACAAACATGTTTTGATATAGAAAAGATCTTAGCACACAAATTACTTTTATTTATCATAAAAGTAGAAGTTGTAATATGTAATACAGCTTTCAACTTTTAAGAACGTTTCGTTTACTAATCATTTTTGCCGTATCTTTTCAAAAATTAATAGTATAAATTTTTTAGTATTTTTAAACATTTCGATTTTCATTAGCTTGAATACTTACGGGGCATTTGTAGGAATTATATTGACTGAAATTGTAGTTATTCATCTAGTATGCAATGTTATTTAAGATGTACATATAATATATGGGAAATGTATAATACGTTTTAGATATTTGTCAGAAAAAGTTTGCATGTTAGATTGATTTACAACCAACAGTATTGAACATATAATTGTATAGCGATTTTGCAAAGGAAAAGCTTTTATGGAGACTTTATGCATATTTGTTAACATATTCAAACTTACTAATATTGTCTACCTGAACCCCTGGTTATGTGACATGACAAATATTTAGGTTCTCCAAATCTATGCATTTTGAAAATTAAACCTATAAAAATTGAAAATCCCATAAATTTACGCTAAAAACGTGGGTTTTCAAATTTATCTGGTTTAGTTTTAAAAATTGGGAGTTTTGGAGATCATATAGAAAAATTTGGTTCCTGTTTCCTAATTTACGTGACAAATAAATACTATCGTGGTCAAATTTGTCCACATAATTAACAAGTTTGAGTTTTTGTTGGATACTTAACAAATTTACATCACCATAAAACCGAATCACCCGTTAGAAAAGTTTTAGGCTTAGTGGCCGGCTCCGCCGGCAATTGGACTTCATGTTGTAATATTTGAACAAACTTGTACAATTGTAGAGTCATATCATCAAAAAATATAAAACCTAGTTTTTTGAAAATCTTTTACATTAAAAAGTATTCATTTTATCTCAAACTTGACATATTTTGATGCTTTTGACCACATCTTCCGCATACAGTGCTCAAAGAAACGTACCTCTTGAACTACGAAGGCGTCATTTTGGGGTCCCACATGGTCCATCAAACCCCCCATTCGGGACTATAATTACGCAAAACGTGTTCCTCTTGTCCAAAATAGTATGTTAAAATCGATTACATCCAAATATCGCGTTTTCTTCACGAAAGGTCTCCTCGTGAGTTTAAACAGAATTCCCGGGACACTTGATGATGTCAAGCTAGTGTTTAAGTCAACTTTTAAGATCAACTTCCACGAACATATTTGCTACCGCAATGCATGACGAATTTTCTTACTTGATCATTTAGCAACGCTAAATAGTCGGTTGTGAAAATATTGTGTTTTGTGTGTGATCGCTTTCCAGATCCATTCAGATTGCCTAAATGAGCACGAAAATTCATCACGATACTGACGTCATTACTCAAAACGATTAACATTTTGAAATATCAACTTCTAAATCCAGACAAGTTAAATTTCTAAGTATTGAAAAATTTAAAAATAGATTCGCAATTCAACATTCAATTACTCTTTAGTGCTACCATTTAACTAAATCAGCAATTAACGTATGGTCTAATTTCGGATTCAAATATTTCAAAAATAGAAACTACTCTTTGCAACAAAGTCCTGCTAATATTAACGTTTTAAAATTCGTTTACACTACCTTAAGATAACCTGCAAATGACATAACATCAGTGGAGGCTCTGCAGCGTATCTACGCTACCGTAATAGCACAAATACGCTACCTTAAAATAAATAAAAATATTACAAAACAACAACTCTACGAAATTTGATTAAAAAAAATGAAACTTGTTAATTATGTAGACAAATTTGCCCATGATCAAATTATTGACTTTTTCAGTTAAATTAGCAAAACATAACAACCTTTGACTATATAGTCACCAAAACTCCGCATTTTCAAAAATAGAAAGCAGAGAAAATTGCTTTTATACTGCCAAAACGTGCCGTGAATTATCCTGAAAATTAAATTGACCCTGGTATTCGTTACAAGGCAAAAACTTTTAACGCATTGAATTATCTTCAAGACAACTTTACTGGAATCATGCTACGAAAAATAAATATGAATATCGCTGTTAATGATATTCATAATTTCGATCGGCGAAAATGCCTGATAATAATAATATCAAATGCTATCTGGTTATAGTTTCTGGCAAAGATTTTCTCTTAAACGATACTTTTGCATTCCACACTATTTAAAGTTTGAAACAAAAAACGGTCGACGTATCTAATATGGTTATGAAATCCGAAAGAACTCAGACAATGTGGTGAAAGGGAAATATTCTGAACGAAATTGCTGAATATGACTTTATGAGGCGAGTTAAAATCCATTCGAAAACACATGACTTAAATATTTACGTATACTGTTCGAAAAAAGCATGTTCGTAAAAAGCCAGAAACTAATAAAATTTTGTTTCGTGCTCGTTTTCTAATTATTGAAGACTAGTCAACAGCATTAAATTCATGATATTTTGATTAGATAAATGAAAAACGATTTCTTTATAAGTCGAATTTATGAAATTGATTTTATAACACCAAATGCAAAATCGTTGAAGCGTTGTCATGTAGAAATGTGCAAAATGCTGACTATGTGTTAAAAATAAAACATGATAAATAGTAGGGTATGTTTGACACACTATCATGACGCTTGTAGTTAACAGGTGTACGTTACATTCCGTCTCCAGACGAAACCTATACATATATTTGTCAAAAGTATGTAACCTTGCTTAAGAACTATTCATTGCAGAATTGTCAGTTTTGTATATGCGTCACACAGTAGTGAGTACCAAAATGTTGGCTATGAAATAAACATTTAAAGTCAACACAATACAACAAATGATAATTTAGAACCAATTTATTTCTGAATTTTAATTGAATACCGTTTTTTAAAGGTTACTTGATGTAAATCATCTTTTTGATGTTGCCGATTAGTTTAAAATTTAGGGCCAATGAGTTTAAAAATTTAGAGCCAATGAGTTTGAAAATTTTGGGCAAAACAGTTTGAAAATTTAGAGCCAATTACGTTTGGATGTTCTTCTGCACATCACTGAGATATACGCTGCATATTTAGGCAAAGCGACCATCTTCAGCTGCAAAGCGGCCATCCTCAGCCGCGAAGCGACCATCCTCGGCGGCGAAGCGACCATCCTCAGCCATGACGGAGGCGGCCTGAAAACGAAACAAAAACAAATTAGTTGACTTTTGATCTGAACGCAATTGGATTTGAATTTATAGAATTCTGAGTATCCATAAACTTACGAGGAGTGCGACGGCAGAGGCGACAATAGCGAAAAATTTCATTTTGGTTTTTGTTGAGCTTCTTGATCTTACTTTGTAGCAAGTGAATAAGAAATGATGGTTAAGAGTAGCTTTGAGACTCTCTTTTATACGAAAATTCTCCCATTTACACAATAGAAACAACTGGTTAAATCTGGTAAGCTTTAACGAACGGACATTAAATGTAATAACTATATTTATACGTAAACGACATAAAGCTTCAATACAAATTAGTGTAGATATTTATGCTTCCTCAATGGAGAAAAAATATGATGGAATAAGTAACTACTCGCAAATATTTACGTATTCCTCATTAGAAACTTGATTTGTGTCTAGTGTGGTTGACTGTATGCCGTGCCTCCGGCAGTCGGACCGTCTATCAACCAGAACCTCTGAAACGGTCAGAAGTTTTGAAACTGTATTTTGAAAAGTATTCATAAATGCTTTCATATTGCTTTTTTCAAATGTCTTAAAACATGCCTTTGCAAAAAAACTAATGTTTTTGTACCAGTAACAATGACCACCGGTAACTCGTAAACATACTTTGTTTAATTTATGCGTGCTTTAAAAAACCAATAATCAGAAGCGCTTCGCCAGAGACTTTAACCAAATATATTCGATGTCATTATTATCGAGGTATTTGCGCCTATCGAAATTATGAATAACGTAACTACATTATGAAAATTAAAATGTTCTTAATACCAAGACTTTTAAGTTGCTTTAAAGATAATTGAATGAGTCTGGAATAGCATTAAATGTGTCTAAAGTTTTGGTCTATTAGGTAAGGAAACTACCAGGGTCAATTTTATTTTAAGGATAATTCACGGCACACAATATGTCAGTATAAAAAAACTACAGGTCCAAAGCTTACCGCATAAACCGTTTCATGCATCAAACTATAAATTTTAACGTTAATCAATAATGTTTTGAGATTTTCCATTTCCAGTTCATCTTAAGCAAGTTAGCCTAAACAAATTTTAAAACTTCAATTATCAGTACTTTATTTCAAATAGTTGTTTATATTTTTTTGGATTATTTGATTAAGAAATCAAACTATACGTGATTTCCTGATTTAATTAAATGGTAATAGTAAAGAATAATGTTATATTAGTACATAATGTATCGACCCTGTTTCAAATTAAAAAACTGATCATCGACACAAAGGAATTTATTGTAAAAAATCACTTCTGGTTTTTTACCAGAACCCAATATTGTTGTTAGGTCGATTAGTTTAATGTCGATGAAAAGTTGTCAAAATATGCTGCATTGTCATGCTGAAACGATAATTGCATGTATTTTGAACTACGAATATATGATTATTTTTTTAATTCTTAGAGTTTAAACTTGTATGGGCTTCGAAGTCGATATCTTAATCGTTTTGAATTATGTCGTCAGTGTCGTGTGGATTCTACTTTTCGGGTTCCGATGAGAAACCAGAGGTGGTTTTTTACGATAAAGTGACTTGTTTCGATGATCAGTTTTTAAATTTGAAAAAGGTCGATGAATTATGTACTAAAAATACCTTATTCTTCACGATTATTATTTGATTAAATCAGCAATTAACGTATATTTTAATTTTTTATTCAAATGGGTCAGTATAATATAGTTTAAATGCTTATAGTTGAATATAGCTACAGTTCAAATTTTTTAGTCGACCAAAAACCCAATTTAAATTGATTTCCGTTTTTAAAGGTTACTTGATGTAAATCATCTTTTTGATTTTGCCAATTAGTTCGAAAATTTGGAGCGTTTGAAATTTGAAATGTTTGAATGTTCTTCTGCAGATCATTGGGATATACGCTGCATATTTAAGCAAAGCGACCACTGAATATAAACACAATTTCGTAAAATGGTCTTTGAGGTTTGGTCATATGCTGCCAGCAACGTCCAACTTATCATGACAAGCTATAGCCAGATAAGGTTTATGTGTATCTTGCAATTTTTGAAGACTAGTCAAAAACGTGCTAGGTTTGGTAAAGTGTTTATGCTAGAATTTTTCATTTAGAGAAATGCCAGTTTTGTGACAGCGTAATGAGGTACCATAATGTTGGTTATGAAATAAACGTTTAACATCAACACAATACAACAAATAATAATTTAGAACCAATTTATTTCTGAATTTCAATTGAATGCCGATTGTTTAAGGTCACTTGATGTAAATCATCTTTTTGATTTTGCCAATTAGTTTAAAAATTTAGAGCCAATGAGTTTAAAAAATTTGAGCCAATTATGTTTGAAGTTTGAATGTTCTTCTGCACATCACTGGGATATACGCTGCTTATTTAAGCAAAGCGACCATCTTCAGCTGCGAAGCGGCCATCTTCAGCTGCGAAGCGACCATCCTCGGCGGCGAAGCGACCATCCTCAGCCATGGCGGAGGCGGCCTGAAAACGAAACAAAAACAAATTTTGATTATATTTTGGATCTGATCACAATTGGATTTGAATTTATAGAATTCTGAGGATCCATAAACTTACGAGGAGAGCGAGGGCAGCAATAATAGCGAAAAATTTCATTTTGGTTTTTGTTGAGCTTCTTGTTCTTACTTTGTAGCAAGTGAATAAGAAATGATAGTTAGGAGAAGCTTTGAGACTCTCTTTTATACGAAAATTCTCCCATTTACACAATAGAAACAACTGGTTTAATCTAGTAAGCTTTTATGAACGAACATTAAAAGTGATAACTTTGTTTATAAGAAAACGACATAATGATTCAATAAAATAAGTGTAGATATTTATAATTGCACAATGTAGAATAAATATTGCGCAAAAGAGATGGAGTAACTATTCACAAATTTATACGTCTTTCGTATTAGATATTTGAATGAGTTTCTATTGTGTTTGGTTTGGTTGACTGTATCCCGTCCGACCGTCTGTTGCCCCAGTAGCTCTAAAACGGTCAGGAGTTTTGAAATTCTGTTTTTGGAATGCATTTACAAATATTTTTACATTGCCTTTTTATAAATCTCTTATGAAACAAGTATGTAAAACCAAGCCTTACCAGAAAACTAATGTAATTCTTCCATTTACACAATAGAAACAACTGGTTAAATCTAGTAAGCTTTTATAAACATACATTAAAGTTAATAACTTAAGTAACTGTTGACTTAACAAATATATTCCAGATATTTATGCTTGCACAATGGCGAATAAATATTACACCTAAGATATGACGGTTTGAATAAGCAACAAGTCACAAATAAATATTTACGTATTCGTGTCGTTGACTGTGTCCCGTCCATCAGTCCGGCCGTCTGTCACCACTGTAGCTCTAAAACGGTTAAGAAATTGGAAATTCTGTTTGTTGGAATGAGGTCCAAGGGTACCTAGCTGAATAATGGGGGAAAAAACTTGACAATTGGGGTCACTCGGTCACCGGTTAACAATCTTATCTATAATTCTTAAACGATTAGGAATTGTGGGATTCTGTTCTTTGCAATCAAGGACCTTTGGGGCTAACATTACAATTCACATTCAAAAATTGTCGTTTGACCGCAAGGTTAACAAACACTGTTTGCTAAAAAAATCAAGGGTACCAAGCTCATGATTGGCATATAAAAGGTATGACTGAAGTTAGATTTTGACTTCGATACACTACGTTACTAAAAACGCCGGAATCGCTATTTTTTAGTTTTAAACTGAAATTCAGTTCGTAAGCGTAAAAGAATAAAGGTTCGTAATCTTATTTTCAATTTTGAATTGAATCAAGGAGTATAACAGGTTGGAAATCCACATATTTTAGCTTTAAGAAACAAGTACACAACTTGCTTATTGTGGTTCGACTTCAGTTGTCATCGTATTAAAAAACAAATCTAATTTGTTAGCGTCACGAATGCTTTTTTGAAAATGTCTGATCACTTAATTGTCAATTAAACGGCACTCTATAAAAGCTGGCACCTTCAGTTTTATTCAAAGATGTCTGTGTGTCAAGTCAAAACGGTTTCGAGATCACTTGTTAAAAACAGTTTTAACTTGACTCACAGACATCTTTAAATAAAACTGAAGGTACAAGCTTATAAAGCGCAGTTTAATTGACAATTAAGGGGAATAATTTTATTTAAAAATCTATTATGGCGCTCACTAACCTTCCTTTTTGTAAAAAACTACAATGACAACTGAAGAATCATAACGGGGCACATTAAAAAACTGTCATAGTCCGTTAAAGTAGACAATTGAACACATTCTCGTTAGAGCTTATCCTCGAGAATTGCCAGTAGTTAGGAATTTTGAAAGCGTTTTTGGCAATTAACCTCAATGGTATCTTTAAATTACCACTAAATTGATTTGAAGTTGAACTGACTCCAAAATTGGACATTTTTTCAAAACGTAGTGGCAGCAATATCTCCAAATAAATTAAATGCTTACATAAAAATATTTGTCACAAATTGGAATGAACGCATAAATTTAGTTTTTATGTGAACAATATCTGAATGCGAAAAAATAACATTTTCAACTCTCAGGTCTCAAAAGTCTTTAATTTTGATTTTTTCGGAAATTTATTTGATTTCTATCAAATACTCAAAATAGTTTGCCTAATTATGTCCTAGTAGAACAATAAAACCAAATTCATTATTAACAGCAGTATACACAATACCCTTGGAAAACTACACATAAGATTTTCCCTCGAAATCAGTAGAAAAAATATTTCTATGTATGCTTGTGACGCCAGGGAGTAAATTATGGAAGTCCTAATTTGCAAAAACAAAATCCTTCAAATTCACTTGTGTTCACTTGTGTTCCTGGCCAAGGCAATATTTAAATCACCGCATACAACGCAGTTTCCATTATTATATCTAATTTTATCATTTCAATCTTGCAAACAGCTTCTAGAATTATAATCCTGATGCCTATAGCGTACTAAAATGAAAGCGTTTTCAACATTGACGTTATCGGTAAAATAATGTGCCCTTCCTTGACCTCGCTTGACTGTCGCCCTTACATCCATACCTTGGTTTTCTGTCAAAAAATTGTCAGCTATTTAGTTATGAAGTGTTTCCAAGTAAAAAAGTGTGAACCACAAATGCTCTTTTGTATGGTAAATGAAATGACCTTCCGAGTTTGTCTTTCCGTTTTTAATGCAAACGTTGCTTTTTGAACAAATTTCGAGTCCGCTTTGATTAGCTTGATCATATTATGTTTTCGATGAGGTTCTTAAAGTGTAGTAATATGGCTGTTCATCACATTTTGGTATGATGATAAAAACAGCTCATAGAAAGTTAAGTTCTCGACGTTATAAGAAGTAAAGTTCGTATTTTGTCTTTACATCCGCTTGCTGCGTAAACTGCGCTGAACATAAATACAATTTCGTAAAATGGTCTTTAAGGTTTGGTCATGTACTGCAAGCCATATACAACTTATCATGACAAGCCACAGGTAGATAAGGATTTATGTGCATTTTACATTTTTGAAGACTAGTCAAACACGGAATAGTTTCGGTAAAGTGTTTAGGATAGAATTTTCAATTTAGAGAAATGCCAGTTTTGTGGCTGCGTCATAACGTAATGAGGTACCATACTGCTGGTTATGAAATCAACGTTTAACACCAACACAATACATACAACAAATAATAATTTAGAACCAATTTATTTCTGAATTTCAATTGAATGCCGATTGTTTAAGGTTACTTCATGTAAATAATCTTTTTGATTTTGCCGATTAGTTTAAAAATTTAGAGCCAAAGAGTTTGAAAATTTAGGGCCAATGAGTTTGATAATTTTGAGCAGATATGTTTGAATGTTCTTCTGCAGATCGCTGGGATATGCTGCATGTTTAAGCAAAGCGACCATCTTCAGCTGCAAAGCGGCCATCTTCAGCTGCGAAGCGACCATCCTCGGCGGCAAAGCGA
>JAQFZG010003591.1:0-13308 GCA_034695465.1 Entomobrya nicoleti | reverse complement strand
TATGACCTGGCTCCATGACCGCTTCACTCTTGCCACTCTCCTCAGATTTGATGGCCAAAATATGACCTGGCTCCATGTCCACTTCACTCTTGTCGCCCTCCTCAGATTTGATGGCCAAAACATGACCTTGCTCCATGTATTTTTCCCCCTTGTCACTCTCATCAGTTTTGGTGGCCAAAATCTGAAAATTCTGGTGGACCACTTCACCCTGATTACACTCCACAGTTTTGATGTCCAAAATCGGACAATGCTCCTTCTCAGACTCATCCTGAAAAAAAAAACGTTTTGTAAAAATAAGATGATGCTTATTCATATCAAATATAATGTATTATGTAGTTTGATTTTGCCCAAACCTTCGAAGTCATAAAATCCATTGGTTCAATTTTCAGGTCCAGTAACTGTATGTCTCCTGTCATCTTTTCAGTGTTCTCCGTGTCACTTGGTTCTTTCTTTACTAGTTGTATTTTCATTGTGTCTACTGGATCCATAATAAAATTCGCTTCCTCACCAACTTCCTTGTTTTCCACAAGCATCTTCAAACTCTCCTCATAACTGTCATCTAGTGGCTCAGTTCCTTCTGGTATTATTACCGGACCTTTTAATCCCACTGCAAATGGTGCAATCTTTGGCTTTTTCTAACCAAATACATTAAAATTAAAATAATAAGTGTTACTACATAATTATCTACAACACTACAAACACAACTCAAAAAATTGGTGATCATTGTCATTATTATGTGTGTATAATTATAGTGTAAATGAAAAAAAGTATAGTAACCCTCACCTTTTCCGGCTCATAGTCTAACTCAGAGTCAGAGCCATCATTTTCATCCTCGGTGTGACAGCGAATCTTGACTTTCTCTTTCCCCATTTTAAGGAAAAACTTTTCCAAAAACTTGTCGCACGCCTCGTTACTCAATTCTTTTGCTTCATCCCCACTTCCGCACAATAGGTCTTCATCATCACTGCTATCCTTACTGCCAGACTCCTCACTAGATGATGTTTCAGAATCAGAGGAACTCTCCAGTTTCAAGTCCATCTGAGATCCTCCTGCTGAACCTCCATAACCAGCAAGGGCAACAGCTAGAATTCCAATAAATAAACCGAATTAATAAAAATTAAAATCGCTAAAAATTGCCCATTAATTTAATGTTAAAAAGCACACTCTTACCCCCAACATCATCGTCATCACTGTCAACAAGGTCCACTTCATCCACTGGTTGTGATGGATCACGCTCCTTTGGAGGAGCTGGACTAGAGAACACCACCGTTCGTTTTGGGGGCTGTCCCGACATCTTTTTAAGTTATCTAACACAACGTCAAAGAATCAAGTAACCGTTTAAAAAAATTAAAACACAAACCACAAATTAAAGTTAGTTTACTCTAAATAAACAAATAAACTGCAAAATATATCCAACCAACCACTGTTCAATCAGCTATTAAACTTGCTCGTCCAGTTTAATTTTTCTCACGCTTCGCTGCCAAAATGACTAAAAAAATACACAGAGATCGTCTCCGTCACAAATCTCAACTAACAAAATGCAATTTAACAAAAATCTCTAACGCCAATTGTTCATTAACTACTAAATATTTCGCTAAGTCTTCGTTTGTACTTCGCTTTAGTACACAGTACCACGAGTTCACACACTTGAAAAATACTGAGAATGATTGGATGGAGCACAATACAAGCAAAGTAATCACAAGACAAACAACACCGAGAAAGGATGTAGGATGTAGGTAGATCAACTTTGTATTCTTTTTACTTTCATGCAAATCGTTTGAGATGAGATATGAGATCGTTGAAAAAAATGTAAAATAGCTCGTCTGTGTCCAGTGACCAGTGTCTGTGCGCTGTGCTCACTTGAATTGAATACAAGCATGTATACGTCGCTTCTTTATGTCTACTAGTTTACAATGTTTTATACAACTTGCAAACACACACCTGTATCTGCTATACAAGTAAAATTACAAACAACGTAGGAAAATGGGAGTTGATGTCAAACTTATACTGAATGTCAAAATGAATTTTCTTGAACTTTTCCATTTCATGTAATGAATTCATTCAGAATTACCATTGATCTTTCACTTTGAATGCATGCACTTATTGGAATGATGACCGTCGTCGTAAAGAATATGTTTAAAAACAATAATTTGCTGTTTTTAACAGTTTTATTTTTTTTAGAATTTATCAAAAAATAAATATTAATAAATTAAATGTAATTTTTTATACAAGGTTATAAACTTAATTTTAGCTCTTTTCTAATTCTTTCTTCAACGACCTACAACTCCGCGATGCTGATGTCTCCCCACAGTACTTTTCCTTGGCACTACTACCGGAGCCGGCATCTGGTACACATCAATCCTGACCACCTTCTCAGCCACCTTTTCCTCACAACCTTCACCCTGTAATCCTTCCGGACACAAACAAAACCTTAAATTTTGGGGATGATACTGCTGAGCCAAAGCCTGCCCACTCATACTTCTACAAACATGATGAGGCATGCACTGGACATGAATCACATCTTCATAAATTGCTGGAATATTTGTATAGTTCCCAGGTCCAGTGCATCTCGCCTTATCCCTCAACGTCAGCAGTACCTTGCCCTGTTCCAATCTTCCATCTGACCCTCTCACAAATCTGTCTTTGGTCATTTGACTTTCAAAGTCAATTACATCTGGGATCATTGGCTCACATTGACCCGTAATTGAAGCACAGCCTAAAAAACTTTTATAGTCGCAAAGTGGTTCGTTCTTTCCAACTAAAGCTTGTACAGCAGCCAGTACTCCATCCATTTTATCCAAAACCACATGCCTCACATTTCCCAAATATTTAATTATATTCATCGCATACATATCCAGATGAGGATTGCACTTCTCCCCATACCCCAATGTCATCAATGTTTCTAAAGGAATCAACACTAGATTCACGACCTCCTGCATATTCACAAAGTGGTAACCCACAAAACCGGAAATTCTACTTTGGAGCAGTGTTCCAAAAAATGTGGGAGTTGAAAATCTACACATATCCCCAAACCTATCTGGTGTACAGTGACAATGCTTCCCTTTCCCAAAATCCTTGCACTCCGCACCCCGAATACACTGGAGTTCCAACGTTGGACAGGGATATCCATTGTTTACTTTACATACCCTTTTATTATTCCCCTGGATTTCCAGCACTCTTCCAGGACCACATCCATTTCTATAAGTGCACGTCTTTTTGGAAGGATCACAAGCCATACCCTTTCGAAAATCACAAAATCTTGTACCTTTACTCCTACTAATTAGCACTTCCTTCATTAGGGTTAAAATTTGATGAAAATTTAACTCCGGATTATCCGACAATGTCTCAATTTGATCTAAATAGTCATTCAGTTTATCATCTGAAGTGCATCTTGTGGTGCGATCCTTTTCCACAATCATCATCTGATGAAATGACTTTCTTATCGAGAGGAATCTTTCTAACATGGGCAGTGTAGTGTTAAAACACTGTTTACTATACTGTCTTGATGAACACCAACAAATTGGTTTTTTCTTGTTTAAAATCAGATCCACACAATAAGTACCTCTTTCACACCTCGCCATTTTGGGCATTGGGGTGGCCAACCTCATTAAAAACTGTTTCATGTTATCTGGATGCGCATGGTAAGATTTGTATTCAGACTCAATGCTGGAATCCATGGACAAGTGATTACAGCTTTTCCAAGCCTTTACATAACAGCCATCTCGATACATTGCGGTCTGTTCCAAAGATGATCTGGCGTAGGTGACGTAATGAATCCTGTCATTTTCACATTCACAAACTGATCGAGATGGGCTGCATTGCAGACCTCGAAATCTGTTACACATTTGTTCTGGAGGTGTCTCTTCATTGTTTGTGAACCATTCACTTATCTTGGGATCCAGTTGAACCCTTCGTGTAACATCATCCGTCGTGATAACTTCTTGAGAAAGTTGGAAAATTGTTTCTGGGGCACATGGAGCATCTGGTCTCTGAATGTAGCTGTTGATAAGTGACTTATCTTGATCGGGATCAAATCGATCAGTGATTCTACTTGTGTTGGCCATCCAAGCGACAAACATTTTGAAGGGGGCGACACGCTCAATGTTGAACCACACATTGTCGCCGATTCTCTTTCTTGTGTAGTACTCCTCGTTTAGAGGGTCGTTGCTTGTCACACGAGCTACGTAATTGGTAACCATTCGATTAATTGATTCAACGCTGTACACGATTACATAGCGGCGGGGTGCTGTGCCGTTAGTGGAAGAGTTGAAGGGGTTGGGTTCGGAAAATCCATAACTGACTGATTTATTCCCGTTTTTTCTTCCTGTTAAATCATCGTTAGGATCAAGCGGTGGTTCAGAGGTGGGCTCGGTGCTGTTCGATGGTAGTGGTTCGTAAGGAGGCGAACCTTTAATAGAACGCAGGAATAGTAAAAATATTAAAAGGAGATTTAAATTTGATAAAATTAAATTACACCACGACATGTTGATTTAAATGCAAATAGGATTTAAATGCTGGTGTAATTTCATAACATAATGATGGAGTAGACAATTTGGGAAGCATGCATGAATTAAAAATATTCATGGGTGTAGGTCATTGGAAATGGTGCATTGTCATTTAAAACAATACCTTTAAAACAAGAATTAAAACACCTTGAAAGTGATTTTGTGCAAGAATCCTTCATCTTATTAAATTTTTAAATGCATAGCATAAAATAAAATGTGATCTTATTCCTTTGTCATTTTTTAAGTGATCAAATTGTAAGACATGCATGCGTTGTGTTTTGTGTGAAACAAACGAAACAATGCATTTTTGTCATTCATCACTGTCATTTCAACTAAACAAACTTATTTTTATTTTATCATAGTTTATTTTTATAAATTACATGATATGCTTTAATACTAATCTGTAAACACGTTGAAACGATCTGCAGAAAATAAAGGTTCAACAGAAACGTTGTGTTAAACGTAAGTACGTAAAGTAAACTAGCTCCAGTTTTGATGAGAATGAGTTTCAGTGAATTATCTGTTTTTATCTTAAATTGTGTGACATTTTTATCTTCAGTATTTTAATACAAGTGTTTTCAAAGGAACGTGCACTTTAAATAAACAAAATAAAAACTGGATAGATGGAGGGATGACAAAAATGTGACTCATGGATTTTACTTTTGAGTTTATATGCAATGCATAATTTTAAGCTTTGGCAGTCGTACATTGTACGTACTAAAAATGATTATTTTTTATTGGCTATAAGAATTTTGCTACTGAGTTTTGATTTTAAATAAGCTTATCCATCTATTTATTTCACTCAATAGGGACGTGGACGTGCCGTCATCAAAAAATAGAAAACAAGTTGAAGTGCCTTTGCAGCTTGTATCGTGTGCCTATTATCGTTCATGTTACATGGTAGATAAAACTAATGAATTGAATTTTGAATACACGAATTTTCTTCTTTAATCCATGAATTCCTCTGCAATCATCTCATCTCTAACTTTTATGTATGGAAAAACAAATCCCTAAGCATGACTGAGCATGGCTGCCTGCTGGTCTGTGTTTTTAGAGGATGGATGACAAAATCAACTTGAAACACTTTTATTTTTTCAGATATCCATCATACCAAACTGTCGCACTTATTTTCAAAGTGACATAAACGTTTCAATTTAACGCATAACAATATTATGTACTCATGCAATCACTGAATGTGCATAGTACATACATCATACATTACATCATACATCTCTGGCATGTGCAAGATTATACGCTATTTTTTATTATCTTTAGTGCAGATCCCTGTTCATTGAGTAGGGTCGATTACCATCTGCATTTTAATTTTATGATAATTGGATAGTATCCTCAACCTCACTGTTGACTGTTTGAATTAACAAATGTCAATCATTAAATGAAAGATGAGTACATAAAACTCATCCATAAAAAATAGTTTACTTTGCTAACGGATCTTTACCGGAAACGGTGACTAGATACATATGTCTCTTTCCGTAAAGTACCTACCACCCGAAAAAAGCTTGTATATTTGTTCATAGATAAATTTTACAAGGACCAAAGCGCAAATATTTACAGAGCAGCAATGTCGAATTTAAAAACTTATCTAAGAACAACATTCTCTTGTATAGCTGCTTCTAATCAAATGGTTACGAATTTTCAAAAGATAACAGCCAGATCTGCACTGCTGATTGCTTTCATACTAATCACTTTCTTATCAGAAGTAGTAGTAGCGAAAAAAATAATTAGGGCAACCGGTATGGAGACGGAGACACGCGATGGTCAGATTTGTGGTACCGTCCATACAAGAACAGGCGATACAGTGACCTTGAGAGAAAATAGAACCTTGTCCTCAGAAGAGTTCGAAAAGATTCACGTGAAGAAACTTCAGAATGCCACATTTCAACCAGAGAAAAAATGTTCTATTCAAGTGTGTGGATTTACTTCGTATGGAGAGAGGATAAATGATAGTTACATTGGGGTAAGTTGATACTAAGATAAGATACTAAGATTAAGTTAAACCGTGCTTTGTTATAAAAAAACAATTAAAGCAATGGAAAAGTGCAAAAATATCCTATTTTGATTTTTTTAAAGAGTGATAATGATTATGCCGATTGTCTATCATTCAGAGAAAAAACAACAGCGGATAAAGATATTTTCAATGTAAGTTGCATAAGATAAAGTGCTTTGAAGTTTAAAACGTCTTGATATCCAAATGCAGAATTTGTTTCTTCATTTCAGGAACTTTACAATGTAAGCTCGATAAGCTGCGGATGTTATGTAAGATTTCATATAATTTAATTGTTTTTTAAAAGTTACGAGACATTATTATATTTTTTTTTGTTTTAGAAAGAGGAGCAAGAATGTATAAACACCTGCAAAACTAGAGCTGAATCTCTGAACAAAACCTGGAAAGAAGAGGATTGCGCTATGCTCTATCATGAAAATGATTGTAACGCCTGCTACCTCAATTCAACACAACTTCTCTCCAACCATGTGTACACCACCGATAACTCCAACCATGTACTCAGCATGGTAGTGAAGGATTATTGTGAAGTACGCCTATTCATTCCAGTACTGCAGAAAATGTATCGGTTCGCTAATATTTCCCAGCCCATAATATTATTTAAAAGTGGACCTACAGAAAATCAAGTGAGCAGTGGTTTTCAAGGTGAACCGCAATTTTTTGAATGCACATGCGATCTACATCCTACACCTCCACCCAGACCGACGCCGTATCCACCGCATAAAGATTCTTATGTAATTTTTGCAACGGTGGGTTATGTAATGGGTGGAGTGAGCACACTTTCTGTAGTGATTATAATTTGCGTGGGTGTTACAATGTGGAGGAGTGGAAGGTGGCGCATTGTTAAGAAAGGAGCGTTAAAACTCGGATCCAGAGATACTGTCATGACCGAAGTGACAGAATATGACCCTGAGCCATTAGTGGTAGTAAGCGTCGATGATGATGGGGAAGAATCTGGAGACGATGATCAAATTACCCGCGTTCCTTACAATACTGCTTTTGACACACCATGGAACTTGTTGGAATTGCAAGAAAGTTTGGGCTCGGGACACTTTGGTCAAGTGTGCAAAGGGGCATTAACAGCGGCTATTAAAACGGTAAAAACTGTTGTGGATTTAGACGAGAGGAGAATGTGTATAAAGTCACTGCAGCAAGAAACCAGGATACATTCATATTTGGGGTCTCATGAGAATGTCGTTCGTTTGCTAGGTGTGCATGAAGGAGATTATATGAAAGGTAGTTTTGACTTATCATAAAGAAAAATAATAATTAGAAGTTTGTACTTAATTAGCTATTCGAAATTGCAAGTTCAAAATTATTCAAATGTGTTGAAAATAATTTTTTTTTAAATTACAGGTGAACTTTATCTTATCATTGAATATTGCGAAAATGGCTCATTGGAATCTTACTTGGCGTCAACGGTCAAACCAAGAATACAAGGTATTTTATGTCAACGAGCGTTGGAGAGAATGAGACAAGTCACGGAAGTTGATGGCTATTATAGCTATGCAGAAGAAGTTCCAGAAGTACCAATTTCAAGTTTGAAGGAGTCGGATTACTTAAATACGTAAGTTCATAAGAAGATAAGTACATTAATTTAGCAAAAGTTCAAAGTAATATTTTGGTGTGATTTTATGACGTGTGTGTTTGTTCGCAGTGATGACGAAAACGATCTCGAAATACTGGATCCGAAAATTCTCAGACTGTTTTATAAATGGTGTTCCCAAATAGCTTGTGGGATGATGTATATTCAGTCAAAAAATGTAAGACAAATCTACCAATTATCCATTAGAAATCTTTTCTTGTTTTTAGATAAACGAATTTAAAAAAATTATTGTATATTTTTTTGTCAGATTGTTCATGTTGATCTCGCCACACGAAATGTACTGCTAACAGCTAATTTAGTGGCTAAAATTGGAGACTTTGGGTTAGCGAAAAAGATGTACATAAAAAATTACGCTAGTTCAAAGAGGGATTCCTTGCCAATTCGTTGGGTGGCTCCGGAAGCTCTAACAAAAAAGAGATGCACCTCAAAGTCAGACGTTTGGTCATTTGGGGTCACAGCATGGGAGATCTTTAATTTAGGAAAAGTTCCATATGAAGACTTGGATTATGCTCAAGTGGTTGCTTCAATTATTCGAGGGGAACGTTTGGAATGCCCACAATACGCTAACGAAGATGTGTAAGCTATTTTCTGTAGATATTACTAATAAATTGGATAAATGAGTGGATCATGTTAATCCTTATTGTGTATTGAATTAATAATTAATTTAATTAAAGGTTCTCAATCCTTCTGAATTGCTGGAGGGAATGTCCGGAAGAGCGGCCAAGCTTCGTGAATCTCGAAAAGGAATTTGATTTAATGATGACAATGGTCAGACCAACACGCGAAGGAGAAGAATCATAGAAAGAGCGAGGGAGATAGTGAATTTGAATTTAATTGACGTGACTTAAAATCAATAAAATCAATGAAAGGACCAATTCTCAAACTTACAGTATCAGATTATGTACATCTTACTTTTAAAATGATAAGATCAAAGTGAAATGCATAAATAAATACATGTTGTACTTTGACAACTTTGTTTAAAAAAAATAAATATTTACGAATTACTCACTCTAATTAGATAGTACTAACGAAAACGCTTAAAATTAAGATGGGAGATAATTCTAATCTTGCATTAGAATATTCATAGTAATGCTGCTCTTCTCATCTCAAGAATCAAATGCCATCAATATCTTATCAATTCATTACGTTAAATAGTTACATACATATACTTACAATATATGCCATTGGCTATATGCTTTAAAAAATACTTGCTTATTGGATTACTCTTAATTGATACTAAATTTAATACTTTTATAATATTATGCTGCAAACTATAAATGGCAATCATTTTATCAGTAAACAAACCTACTTTTTCAGTTAGCGAGAAAGATCAACATATGCATACATACAAAGTATGAATTATCAATGAATTCAATGGAAACTTTGTGGTTTATCAATTCTCGTTTGTATCAAAGTAATAAAATTGTGGTTTAGCTGCCCATGATAGTATCAATATTTACTTGATTAAAAATAACCATGAAATGTTGAAAAATCATAGGAAATCAACGTTGGTTTTTTAGTTGTGTATATTTGCAATGTGTAAACTAACTGAAAAAAATATATGACTATACACTCAAAGTTAAATATTTTTGACATACATCCGGTTTAACTGAATGTTACAATATTTTTTCATTCAATGTTTGTATTTTAATGTTCCATTGAGAAATGTTTTGGTCTGGTCAGTATACTTTTCTGAATGTTCATAATATGTCAAAAGCCAGTAAGGATATGAACCATTTTGTATTACTTTTGAACATAACAAGATAGTTGACGCGATGAACCAAGTCAGTCATTCAATCAAATAGTCACAAATATTTCATCTGTAATGTCTGAGTTTAGCAAACTGCAATCTCATAAGGAATATGTCGTCAGTACATATTTTGTCATCTTATTACTTGTTGATCACTTGGTCTTATCATCAATTGCACTGGCAAATGAAGAAAGTGAAAATAAAATATGTGGAACAGTTTCTACTGTTGGGGGTACAACACTGACCTTAAGGGAAGGTGTCACTGTCACCCCAAAAGAATTCGAGAGCGTTCATTTGAGAAAGCTTAAAAATGCCGTGTTTTCACCAGTTTCTGGATGTGTTATCAAAGTATGTGGTTACACCTGGACTGATAAACCTTTTTATAACTGGAATACTGTAATAATATAAAATATTAGTTTTATATTTAATTAAAATAACTTTGCAGCAATTTTATAGCATATCATGACTATGGCCATTTTTTCGTTATCAATCAGGTATACACAAGGAATTTTAAGGACTGTAAAATAATCCAGTATGGGAACGAGACGGACATTTCAAATATTTTCAATGTGATTTTAATATTAACCTTATCTAAACTAAACTACACAGATTTTTTATTATTCTGAAATATTACTGTAAAATTGCATATTAAACTCTTTTAGGATCTCTTCAACGCAAGTTCCATAAGTTGCGGTTGTGCTGTAAGTCAATACGCGTTTAGTTTCAAAATAAAAATTTATCATTCGCTAACAATGCAAAATTGATATCTTATATTTCTTCTTTCTCTCTAATAATAATTAATATATAAGAAACCGGTGGAAGATTGCGAGCTCACCTGTTTGAACAAACATAAAAAAGAAATTAAATGGCAAGAAAATGATTGTGCCGTTCTGTATGAAGAAAACAACTGTCGAAGTTGTTGGTTTAATCCAATATCAATAACTCAACATAAAACAATCCGCACTGATCGTTCGCATTTTATTCGTTCAATGATTATAAGAGATAAATGCAAGGTGTTCGAGAGCCATAATGAAGAATTCATTAGGGGAAGTACTTACTTCCCACCAATTAGGGTCAACTTGGAGGTATGACTAATTACAAATTATATGCATAACATATAATTAATTATGCGTAAAATAATGAGCTTCCCATGTTAAAATCTTACATTTTTATCAAAGAGTGTCCTGAAGCTAGAATATGCCAATTATAGCTGCACATGCCCAGACTGGAGTAGTACCGACCCCGCCCCCTCAACCACTTCATCTACCACCACCACCACTTTTCCAATTACTACATCCACCATCACCACTACTAGTTCAGGTGACCTATATGTTTTTAATTCATAATTGTTGGAAAAAAATTAAATGCAACAACTCAATTTCTTAAATAAGGTACTACTACAACAAGTAAGTCAGCAGAACCGGAACCTGGCTGGTGCGGATTTATTAATCCCCGGATGTCCAGTGCTATCTTTCTCTACGAAAACAAAATTGTAGACAGAATTGACCTTGCTAAAATTCAGTTTGGTGGAAAAGTGAAAAATGGAGTGTTTACCTCGAAAGTAAATTGTACTCTAGAAATTTGCGGATACAGTAGTACTGCAAAAGATCCTTATGACAAAGGTACATGTGAGTGGTATATAGATGATGATGTTATCACAGCTTCCCAAGACATTTACGATGTGAGTGCGAACATTATTTCCTGCAATCTAACAAATATATTTAACAAAATGTTTATTTAATATATAATCACAATTTTTCATTGCAACAGAGAACCTACGAAGTCACCTCAATGGGCTGTTCATGTCGTACGGAAAATGAGCCCAATTACTACTGTTCTGCTGGAACAGTAGACCACTGTACCTCTTTAAATGACAAGTATGTTTGGAAAGACAGAGAATGTGCAATTATGTTCCAAGAGAGAAATTGTCAATCATGCTACTTCAAGCCAATCAGCCTTCTTTTAGGAACAAATTTCCAAAGCTTAAATTCTTACCAAATGAAATCAATGATAGTACGCCCTGGTTGTACTGTTGATAAGCAAACAAAGGGGAACTTATGGGTAGATAAGGAACTGACACTGAAACTGGAAGGGATAGTCAGCAAGACTGATGTATGTATGAAGTATTAAGCTAAAATATATTTACTAAATACACAATTTTAAACTATGAAATTGAAACAAAGTTTAATTAAAATGAAGCCGGCGTATCATAAAGACTCTGAGAACTTCACCTGCAACTGCAGTCCCGAGGAAATAAGTACTACTTCAGCTGCTGAAACTCCATCTGAAGAAACAACTACTGAAACGGTTACTGAATCATTGTCTCCACAAACTACACCACGACAAGAGGATAAAAAGGGTGTTGTTCTGACTGCGTTCCAATATGTCATAATTTTGGGAGGATTTGTTACGGTTATGGTTGTCACTGTAATTTTAGTGAAGCGACACAGAAAACGCAGACAATCTTCAAGCTCTGCGGAAACCACCTTATCATACTTGGAAAGTGAACAAGGTGATAAGGACATAAATAGTGGTGACTACTTTCCTGTGCTAACATTCCCCAGAAATGCATTGGAATCTGAAAATTCACAGGAATTGCAGTTGGTGTCTACTGACTATACTCAAACTCCTGGAGCTGATTATCAGTACGTAACACCGAACAATGAATCATACGTACCCAGTGATCAAAGTGATGATGCACCTGACAAAATGGAAGATAAGCCAACTGAAAATCAGCTTAAAGCGGAAATAATGGATGAAGTGAAAAAGTTAATGGAATCCTTCCTTGATGGATCAGCGTACAAGGACGAAGTGTATTTTCTGAATAGTACTCAAGAGCCACTAGCTGTTTGCGATACTGGTCCTGCAAATTTCAATTTAATGAAAGAGCAATTTAACCAGGTTTGCGATCCATCCAATATAATACCCAGAGAAGCTTTCATGATTCCTAAAAAACAATTGGAAAATCCTCTGGGCGTCGGCCAATTTGGAATAGTGTACAAAGCAGTAATCCGACAAGAACCTGATGGACTGTTAGAGCAAGTGGCTCTGAAGAAAGTAAAATGGATGGGTTCTCAATCATTTTTACGGGAAATTAAAACTTTTCAGAGTATTGGAAACGGAAATGAGTACATAGTCAAGTTTCTGGGCGCATGTTGTCACACAGGTAAACTTACACTTTTTGTAATTAAGACATGTTTTCGATTACCATTTTGAAAGGATTTTACATTTAATGTATTCATAATTTATGTCAAGATGGATTATTCCTGTTAACGGAATTCTGCGAGGGAGGCTCATTACGAGACCATGTTGTCGAGAAGATGCGACCAAAAGTATTTGAGCAGAGTGGACCCTTACCAGAAATGAATGTCAACCTGGGTGACGACTATTTTGGAACCAATAATGAGAGTGAGCGGAAATGGTTAGA
>JAQFZG010003590.1:0-13314 GCA_034695465.1 Entomobrya nicoleti | reverse complement strand
CATTTTTTGTTGCAACATCAACTCAGGCTGCATGCGTGGAAACAAAAGAATACCCTTTTATTCTGAACAAAATTTTGCAGATACGTCAATCATCTCAACTCACTTCCGCCCTTTTTGTCTTTTCGGTCGATTTTTTCTTGCTCAGTTTTTCAGTTTTTGTAGATAAAAACTACCTAACACCTGCCCATGTCCACAAAACTTCCATTACTACTAGCTGTACACCGCCACATTTCAGAGTTATCAGTAGTTAAATGTTGAAGGAAGCACAGGCCATATGTCTCGTAAAAAAGGCAATATGTTTTTTTGGGAACGAAGGTATGTGTATATCACCTTGTCCGACTCGCTGTTTTATTTTAATGAAGAAATTTGTTTTACATTTTGACCTTGTTTGAGTCTAAATATATCAGTTTTCAAGCTAGAATGACATTTCTGGGGTTAAAGTAAATCAAAATCAAATACATAAGCAACGAATCGAGCTGTTCTGCAAAATGGGCTATCTCAGCTGTTTGTTCTTTACTTGGTCTCTCTCTCTCTCTCTCTCTCTCTCACTCACACTGTTTTCCCATACATATTGCAGCAGCAGCAACGCATAGTTCTCTCCGAGCGCATTTTTTGCTTGCATGCATGCTTTCATTTCACCAATCTTCACTTTTATGGTTTTTTCCTAGCATGTATGCTTCCACTTTACCAACCCTCTCTCTTGTGTTATTTCTGCATACGTTAGCTTCACTGCATTACACTACCATACTACACTACAATACTACTACTTGAGACAATGCTAGATAAGCACTGGGCAACTTGAGACAATGCTAGATAAGCACTGGGCAACTTAAGACAATGTTAGATAAGCACAGGGCAACTTAAGACAATGCTTGGTAAGCAGAGGGCAACTTGTGACAATGCTTGGTAAGCAGA
Organism: Entomobrya nicoleti; assembly: GCA_034695465.1. Lineage (NCBI taxonomy): Eukaryota > Metazoa > Arthropoda > Collembola > Entomobryomorpha > Entomobryidae > Entomobrya > Entomobrya nicoleti. The sequence continues at coordinate 12,399 of JAQFZG010003590.1, read as the reverse complement.
GGGCAACTTGTGACAATGCTAGATAAGCAGAGGGCAACTTGAGACAATGCTTGGTAAGGAGAGGGCACTTGTGACAATGCTAGATAAGCACAGGGCAACTTGAGACAATGCTAGATAAGCACTGGGCAACTTGAGACAATGCTAGAAAAATACAGGGCAACTTGAGACAATGCTTGGTAAGCAGAGGGCAACTTGAGACAATGGTAAAATGCACATCACAACTAAAGACAATGCTATAAAAGCACGGGGAACTTGAGTTGAGACAATGCTAGAAATGCATGGACCAACTTATAACAAGCTAGAAAAGCATCGGGCAATTTGAGACTTGCCAGAAAACGAATAAAATCATATGCATAATCTTTCCATTGAGTAGAAAATAACATCGTCGGATGGTAGGAATTGAGGTTATCGGTGGTGCTCAGTGTCTTTGTGATCATTCAGGGTGATCAGATAAGTCTGTATTGTTAAAAAAGTGTGACAAGGGGGAGGGGAGTCCAAATATCGACTTTTTGCGTAGCATACTTATTGAATGATCCCTTTTTAATGTTACTGCACCTAGTGCAGTAACTGGCCCATTACTAGTGTAAAACAAATTTCTTCATTAGACTGACAAATAAAACAGGGATTCGAACAAGGTTATATACATATACTTTTGTTTCCCAAAAATATATGGCATTTTTTTCGTAACGGGGAAACACCATGCCTCCTTCAAACTTTAACTTCTGATAACTCTGAAATGTGGCTGGGTAACAAACTGTTTTTTTGCTCAGTTACAAAAATGATGTAATTTTTCACAAATACCTAGAGGTTACGCTATCACCATATATTTCAAATGGAAGACCTTGTCCTCCTACTGCCTATACACAAAACACACTGTGGTATGACGTAAGGAAACGCTTTCACGTGAACAATAGCAAAAACATAGAGAGGGAAAAGAACTGAAAGGAATTAGAAAGATGGATCTAGAAAATAGTATAATTTATTAAAGGGTATATATAGTTGTTATAAATCCAATAAAATGGTCTAAAAGATAAATATTTTAATTCTGTCTACTAAATTCAAGCATAGGTTTGCTTGGATTTTTTATGACTAGTATTTATACTGTTCTTCTAATCAAGAACTCAATCTATAGTTTTATGAACATAAAAACATATATAAATAGATGTATACATACGAATGGAAATGGATTGTAACGGCTTGTTGTCGTTAACTGGATTGGTACTGAACTGAATTTTAATTTTAATACATTATAAGCAATTGGCATTCTACTTATTTCACTCTGTTAACCAAAAAATTATGATGTGAAATAAATCAAATATTGAGCATCATAAATTGGTTCTTGTGTTTTTATTTAAATATGCATAATTGTTCATAAACCATGAAAAATAATCATATTCATGCATCGGATGCACACAATTACGTCCAACTTCTCCAGTAACTCATGCACAAAAAAAATGTTCGAGACTGAGAAGTTCTCTGAGATACTTTGGAACCAGCAACGGTGAACTGGGGCGAAACCAAATCGCAAGCATATCAACAGCTCTTTACTACACTATGCATACATATGTGTACGTTTGTCTCTATTTCATTCGCAGTCTAGTGCCAGTGCGAAGGGAAATGACTGACGATGATATTTTTTGGGGAATTAACTGTGTTCAACTTTTTTACTAATTTTCATGGGCATTTAAATATTCGTAATGGCTGTATATTAAAATTTAAATTTGTCGTCAAAATCATTCATAGTTTGTCCATTTTCATCAATTTAATTCATCAAACATAATCATCTCAAGGATCCCTTGGAAAGTTCCAAACCAATTCTGAAATATATATTTCATGTTGAGATAAAACGCAATTTTTCTTCCTAAAGACATGTTTGCTTTACACATAAATTTCAAAGGAAAAAATATAAAGGAACAACAATAACACAGAAACAAACTTTCATACTTGTCGATTGATCTGTTTTAATGAGGAAAGCAACAAATAAATTGAACAAAGCACAACATCACAACTTTTTCACACCTGCCCTTTTCATGTATATTGCTTTGCTTATCATTTTAGCCCTATCATCATTACGGAGTTGCTCATACTCGTTTTTTATTAGATCATCATTTTATTCCAACAAGTTGGCAACCATGACAACCAGTTCGACATAAAAACGGAGTCTGAGCCATTTGATAAAAAATTGAACGGGGCTACTTGGGATTCTATTCGTCCACAAAATTTCTTTCTTTCTTGGCATTCGAGTAGTTTTTGTCTTTCTTGTATGTTCATCCATGTTTATAACATAAGGGCAGTATATAATTACTTATTTAAATCCTTACGGCTAAGATGACATATTTAGTAATATATTTATTTGCTAGGATAAAGACCGAAAGAAGCGATTCGATTTGATTTGAAGTATTGAGTAGACCATACGACGGAAATGCAGATCATCATAACAATGCCTTGGTTTTTTCTTACGGGCAATACCTTATTCAATAAAACTTACAAGGCTGCGTTTACCAACCCCTTTACTCAAACTATGTTCGAGTCACACAAGCTCTTAGCCATACTTTGGAACAAGAAAGGAGCGAACCCAACAGCGAGCATATCAACAGCCTGTTATTATATCATAAATTGTACATACATATATATGCATATAGCAAATTTCAGACACAGCCTAGCTCTCTATTTTTTGCACAGCAAACATACATGCTAGGATTCGTGTAAACAGAGTTTTCTATCAGCTGCTTTTGTCTAGTTTCCGTTCCAATTTCTCTACGTCTCATCCTTTTCTCTACTTTTCAAATAGTTCATTTAAATATTGAACGGTGTAGAAAAAAAAACATTAATTTATTCCGGATAACTGTTGTCTCCTTGTTTTTCATATTACATCTTATTTAAATCAAAATACTGACCAAAAATGTGTACCTTTTCCACTCCTTCAGAGAAAGTAAAAGTTATAGGCTATTTGGACTTTATTGTTACCATAGTAACAATAGTTGTCGTTGGATATGGGGTCATTTTACCTTATTCACCATACAGCGGTGGTACAGGTTTGGCATCAAAGTCGTCAAACACTTCAGCACGGGATCGAAATATACCAGAAATATTGAAGCCTATGGAGCCCTTTCCATTCTGGTTGTTGGTCGGGCTTTTCGGGACTCTTGGTCTGATTGGGATACTATGGTCATTAGTTTTAGTCAAAACTTCTGACCTCCAGGTGAAAATATACTAATTAAAAGGTAAACTTAATACGAGGAAACATCGGTCAATTTTTTTGGTTGCTTGACTATTTTTTAGGAAAATCGTACCAAGGAAAAGTACAGAATGTTGGGATATTGGCTAATCTGCAATGGATTTTTAGCCATTATATTAAGCTATTTATGGTATTGGGTGGTTTCCATGGGAGCATCTCAACATGACACTATTTACAAAAACCCTGCAATTCAGATCTCTTATGGATCATGTTACCTGTTTCGAATCCTACTATTTTTTCTGGTATGGAGGGAACGAAGAAACTTTTCTGGGCAGAGGGATATGACAGACGAAGACGTTGAACGATGGAAAACCCATGTTGGATATGATAGTGAAGGTGAGAGGAAAGCAACTCTGGGAAAATTGCGGGGGCGATTTTACTCGAGAACTTTGGCCAAGGATATGTTTCATGGAAGTAAAATGGAGTTGAAGCCTTATCGGGGGGAAGGGCTTGCTAATTGTGAATGTTTGGCGCCCAATGTAAATTTATAAAATGGAAAGTTCAAATATGGTTAATAGATATATATATACTCGTGCTTTTATAGAAGGCTGCTGTGATAATCGATATATATTTTTTGGGTAATATATTTATTCAATTATGATGTACGCACTAAATGTTTTCAGCTTTTTTACTGTCTTTCTTAAAAAAGTACACGTCTAGTATTTTTAGCGGTGAAATAAAATACGCTATGATTAGTAAAAATTGATTCAAAACTTTGTCCATTCTTTGTCCATTTAATTCATCAAGCATATTTTCTCTCCAAGATTTCTTACACTAAACCAAATCCATTTTGATAAGTAAGTATATTTATATTTCATATTACCATAAAACGCAATATTCTCTTCCTCAAAGCATCCTACGTATATTAATTTCAAAGGAAAAAATATAACGAAACATCAAATAACACAATAAACTTTCATACTGGTCGATTGATCTATTTTAATGAGGAAAAGCAACAAATATATTGAATCTAGCACAGCATCATAATTCTTCACACCTCTGCACTGTACATGTATTCTTATCATATTCAGCACCAAGCTCTATTATCGTATTAGGGAGCCGTTCGTACTCGTTTCACCTTGGATACCACTTCCTCATATTTGCACATATATTTCATTTTCATAAGAAAGTTACACAGTTGTAATTTTTGAAGTAAACGTGGATTATGAACGCAGGCCAACATATTCTTCTTCAGGAACACAATGTACAGGAAAACTGTTTCAAATTCAAACCAAACGAAAAAATAACGTGGGCGTTGAGAATTTTAGAAAAATATCTAGTCGCTCATTTATTCTCCAGACTTGTCTAAAAGCTAAACATTAGCTTTACTAAAATTGCTACCTTTTTTTTAAATAGAGGCGGAGTTTCAAATTATGATTAGAAATTTTCACCACCCCAAAAACCATTTTTCTTAACCAATAAGCAACAAGCAATTTTACCAATCTTTCGAAACCTTACAAAATCCCTTTCGCTGGTACTACCTATTTCTTAATAATCGTATTTTTTATGTCGCTTAGATTAAAAATAGAAAAAAATATATGTAATATTTCCCCCCTCCCCTCTTCTTGTATTAAACTTTCTCTTATTTTGTCAAACTATTTGTCACGTAAGTTTTCTTAAAGCAAAATTGTTTATGAAAAGACTTACACGAGCGAGCGGATGAACAAAATTAAATTATTTTTTTCTTGCGCAACACTTTCAATTTTTAAAGTGTCAAGATACAACTTTTTCCCCATCCACAAAATCCATCTTTCAAATACATCAGCTAATCTCGTTTACAGTTCAATTAGTTACACAACTTGTTATTTTTTCTACGTAAAATATTGACGTAAACAAGTTTACAAAACAGGTAGATAAAAAAGCTTCCTTTCTTTAAAAAAATAAAAATGTACACGCGCGTCTTTTCAGATTTCTTAGTTTCTCCGTACGAACATATCATTAGATTATACCCGGACAATAGGCTGCTTTTTTATGAAAACTCACACTTACAAAATATGAGTTGAATTATTGTACAGGAAGTGTCTCCAATAAAAAAAGCTCCGCTCGTTCTCTTTATTTTTTTTCTCTATCTAATACTTATTCTTAAGCAAACATACTTAAAAGCTCACCATTCATTTTAAATTTAAGCTGGCAGGATTACGCAAAAGGCACGTATTACCATGTTATGTTATTTGATGTATGCTATTTGATATATTGAAACCATCACCACTGTCCTTCTTTTTTTGAAAAAAAAATCGCACAGATAACTCTAAATGTACGTCGTAAAAAAATCATCAACCTATCATTTTACACAGGTGAAAAAAAACTAGACAAGATGCAACATGGCAGAATATTTTTTTTCGTTGGTATTCGGAATTTCTCTTTGTCGTGTTTCCACAGAGATTTTAACAAGGGGGAAGACCAAGGAAGACGTGGACCTAGCTAGTTTTCACCCAGACACTATAAAAAAAGAGAAAGCAAAAAGGATGTAAGTTAGTGGTACTGGGATAGTGAGAAGAAAGAGAGGTTGTCGGAAAGAAACCTTTAAAAAAAATCTGACCCGATATACATTCGTCTGAAATTTTAATGTAGTTTTATGTCTTGTATAATTAAAGTTGGTAGACAAAAGGTTGAATTTGAACTGACGAGGAAGTGACTCAGGTTGGTAAGGCAGCTGGGTTTATAAAAAATAAAGGAAAATATGGATTATAGAACAGTTAAAACGAGTTTAATTATAGAAATCCCAATTGGGGCTACTTGAAACTTAAGGAAAGTCAATAATTAACCTAATTAATTAAAAAATGAGAGTATTTATCGCAAATGGACTCTATTTTTTTGGCTTTTACTCGTTTCCCATAAATTAAAACAATTATATTTACTATTTTAGTAAATATATTCGTAATTACTGTACGAAAATCTATATTTTTCGCTATTTTTTATATAACCAGCTGATTTCCTAACTTTATCACTTCCTCGTAAGTCAAAGTTAATTTTTTTCAGAAGGAGAAAGCTTTCTCCATCTTTAAAATGTCGACAAAGAGAGTGAAAGCGATTGGTTGCATTGATTTCACTTTAGCCGTGGCAACAATTGTGCTTATTGCTTATCGGGTGATTATACCACTTTATCCATTAAATGGTACGGATAACTTAAAGGCAACTAAATCACCACCCAAGTTTCGGATTCGAGAATGGGAAGAAGGACAAGAGACCCGACCCCCCATTAAACCAGTAGAGTTTTGGTTCATTGTTGGCGTGTTTGGAATAATTGGTGTGATGGGGCTTGCATGGTCTTTGGTTCTGATTAAAGTTGCGGTCTATCCGGTAAAATAAAAGTATTTTAAAAATTATTCACAATTTTTCTTAAATTTTAACTTTAACTTATTATTATTTTTTGTACAGGACATACGTACTAAATTCCGAGTTCAACTACTCGGCTTCTGGCTACTCTGCAATGGAATCATTTTGGCTTTCATGATCTCTCTCGGAATATGGCTATTTGCAAATGGACCAATGGACCATGAAGATGACGAAGTTGTGTACTCAACTCAGATACCCTTCTTGATCTGCTTTCTCCTTCGATTAATCCTGGTCTACGCGATTTGGAAGGAACGACTTCGAATGCTGGTTGAGCGAAGGTCAAGCAATGAGGAAATTGACAAGTGGTTACGATATCTGGCTGGATACAAGCCACCTAAACATGGACACCCTGTCTAAATTTTTGGGCGCAAGTCAGTCTGTAATCGAGACCAAAAAATGGACATGAAGAGACCAATTTGTAAACGCAAAATGGATGTGGAAAACCAAGTAAACTGATATTTAATTATTTTTAAGCATACTAATTAATTATTAAATAGTGAGAAGCAAAGAAATGTAACTATTTACGAAGAAGAGGAAGAAGCATGCACTGATTGGAATTGTGGTACCTTTTAAAAAAATATACGGAAATATAATCAATTAAATTTAAGGTTTGTATAATCGAAAGTAAAATTATTGACTGATGGTGAAATCAAGAGATATGGTAATTGTAAGCAAGTAAAATAGTGATATTTACTATTTACTTCACAAGTACGGGAAATCAGGGAATGATGTACATAAAATTTACAACTTTCATTTTAAAGCTGGCTAAAATAAACCAATTAAAAAACATATAGACTTAAGAATGGAACTTAAATGTGGCAGCATAAATACAGTAAATGGTTTACTGTATTTTGGCATGGTTAAAAATCCGATTGACGGACTAATTAGATTTTAATTTGTAAAAAATGGAATTAAATTTATAGGTGGGATTTTCTCATATATAAATAAAATACGCACACATTTTAGAGAAGTTATTGAGTATCGATCTATATTGTTGTTAAGGTTGGTAACATTTAAAAAGATGAAACTAGTGAAAATCAGAAGGTTAGTTTATGAGGATGAAGAAAGACAATGCGTGGCGAGGACAAGTACCTTATTTTTTGACTTGAAGTGAACATGAATGGATTTTATCAAAACGATATTGACAACTTGTAAAGAAAGTTAAAGATTGATCATTTTGTTTATACATTTAAATAACGGTAGTCATTGCACTTTATTGTCATAAAGGATACAAATATTACTAATAAAAAAAATTTAAAAAAATAATTTTTGAGCATTATTGATTAACAAGCATCTGTTCTACTTGCATTATTCCTTAGGGTCATAAAAAACTACAAACAAGCTGGCTATGAAGTATGTTATCTGGAAGTAGAATCATTCAATGTGGAAACATAAAAAGTAAAGCTTGCTGCATCAACATATATTATTATTTTTTCTTCTCAAAACATATCCAACATAGTATTCTCCCAAATGGGAAAAAAACTAATTAGCAGTACTAGTCTTCGAAATATATGTAATAATACACGACTCTGCTTCTTTACATCGGTACAGCCAGCTAAGCTAATGTATGTATGGCTGGGCTTCTAAGATACATATACGTTTTTATTAACTCCGATCTATCATCACTTTTGAGTAAATATCCTAAAATTTCACTCGTTAAAGTCCAATTGTCGTTGTCATTTTAATTGATGGCAGTACCTGGTACTCAATACCATACGGGGTGAAAATTGTGAAAATCACAAAAAAAAACGATCTTGGTCTTGGTACTAACCGAGTATGCTTAGAGGGCTGGTCTAGAAGCTTTATGCTTTGTTCAGGAATTTAGCAACGTTGCTATGCAATTCACACAGACATACCAAACCCAGAGCGAGATGATTAGGCACGCTAATATATTTTTGATGCTTACATGGTTACCCTATACGGATAATTTTCAGAGAACGTTTCCATGAACAAAGTAGATGAAGAGTGTAGTTGCGTTGAGATGTTCAACAGATACATACATACATAGACTACAAGCATGTACCACAATTCACAAATTTCCGCAATGAGCTTCCTTTTAATGTATCAGTTTCAAAATAGAATACATCGTTTCGAGTATAAATTATTAGTAGAGAAATGTGTAACTTGTATGGCATGTCATTATTATGACTTTACATTTCACTAATGAGCATGTTGACTCACTCAGTGTAAGATGGTACTGAATGAGTGACACATGTTTGGTGATAGACGAATGAGGTGGCTAATTAGCTTGTGAAAAATGACTCATAACTTATTATTTGGGTGAGATCCCATATTTAAATATTTCAATTCTAAGCTTCGAACCTTGTCAAACGAATGGTTCAAATAGAAAATTTGTTCAGATTGATTTGAAAGCTTGTTCAGCTCTTATCCATTCAAAGAAACGCTATTGACTTTTCCATTTCAATTTTCTGATTTATATTCCTCCGTAAACTATGAAGTTTTTTGCAAATTTCCTATTTGTGTTCGTTATTGTCTTTCTGACTTTAATGAACGAACAAGTTTCTGGCTGCCTTTTTAGCAAGAATGGAGGAGGCGGTGGAGGGCTGTTTGGAGGTGGTGGAGGGGGAGGTGGCAGTGGTCGAGTAAAACGTTTGGTTGCTGATCCAAATGATTTTGGTTTTGAATAACCCCATGCAGCCGACCTGGGAAACTTTACAGAAATTCGGATTTATTGAACGTTTCCACTATGGCTACCAAATAATAGTAACAATTATTTTTAAACTGTAAAAGAAACTTAAACCTTCAATAAAAAAATATATTTCTTGCCAAATAATATTTTTCCACTGATTTTTCAAAATCCAAAAATTGCATCAAAAAACCATATCACCAAAAAAAAATTCTCAAAATGTCAAAATATTAGCCAAAGCTAAAGGTGAAACCGCAATGGATAATGTGTAAGGTGAAATGAAGGACGACAGTATTGATTCGATAAGACTAATGAGCTTTTCAAACGAAATTTTCATCATCACGTGATACTAATCACGCGTGCAATGCTTTACCGAATAAATGATTCATTTCAAAGAAGCGTATTTACTTAAATCATTGACTAACATGAGTAACGTGGCACGTGACTACCGTCATTATAATGGGTTGGTAAATATTCTAATGTGGGAGTCATAGTGACATTTTTTTGGATTCGTTTTTAAGACCAAGTTGACATGTAAATAAATAGCTACTACGAAAAAAAACACTGACTTGAAAGTACGGCGGTTATTATGGTTCCAGGTATCAATTATGATGCCAAAAAATATTTAGATAAGGACAATTGATTCCTTGAAAGAAAATGTCACTTCATGTATTTTTTGGATAATTGTTTAAGTTTTTCCATGAAGACCTAAGTATATTTGTTCAATTTGAATGAATGAATGGACGTCATGTTGAATTAGTAGTTTAGGTAGTTCTCAGAAATTTGGAAGTTTTCAAACTCATAAATAAATAATTATTGCGCCAACCAAGAGACCATTATTATGAGGACACCAGTATATAAGCTGGAGACAATATATTTGAAATCATGTTCAGTTGGAACTTCAAGTAAATTTTTCGAGCTATCCGAAAATAAAAATGAAGACTGCTGCCATTTTACTGTTTCTGGGGGTTGTACTGGCTTGTCTGACTTACGCTTCTTGTGACGTTCGTCAGGGTGGTCGTGAGAAGAGATTCTTTGGTAGTTTTAGCAGTGGTGGAGGTGGGGGCGGAGGAGGTGGTGGACTTGGAGGTGGAGGCGGTGGTGGAGGTGGTGGACGTGTCAAGAGATTCTTTGGTAGTAGCTTTGGTGGAGGTGGTGGTGGTGGAGGAGGGGGTGGATTCGGAGGAGGAGGCGGTGGAGGAGGTGGTGGTCGTGTGAGGAGATTCTTTGGTAGTAGCTTTGGTGGAGGTGGCGGCGGAGGAGGAGGAGGATCCGGAGGAGGCGGTGGTGGAGGGGGAGGACGTGTTAGGAGATTTGTTCTTGGACCTGGAGGAAAGTAGATGGCTGGCTCATCTATGAAAATTTAAAAAGAAATGTAACCTAAGCAACTTATTTGACTCAATTGGTTTTTATTCATTTAATTAGGTTTCTAAAATAAAAACTTTACTAAATTCGAAACTCTATTCAAAAATAAAAATTCGTCTGGAAATAATAATTTAACTTTGCTTATGACGTGCATGAAATAAGAGACGCTGTAAATGATAAGCATACTCATTAGTTCATCCACATGCTAAATGTATGAAAGTGTTGGTAGCAATAATTGCTACAAAGTTTACCTTAACATGCAATAATACCATCATTATTTTTGGTGATTTTTAAGCCAAGACTTTAATTTATTTTTTTGGTTATTTTACCATTTTAATTTTTTATTAATAATCTGCATTGAATATAATTGGATTTTATTAGCATAAAATAATTATATTGTTTTGGGGAAACTTGATACAATTTTTTATTCAGTTTCCGATTTTGATTCCACCTCCACCACCCCCACCATTTTCTCCAGCTCCTCCACCACCTCCGTTAGCGCCACCACCTGCTCCTCCAGATCCACCTCTAGTTCCTCCATAAACCGCCAGGGAACCAATCACGTTGGCTAAATGTTCATCAAAAAATTATGCATATTTAAGTAAGAGTTTTTAAATAAATAATATTTTATTAATATTACCTCCTTGTGAGTTACTATCTTCAATAGCAACTCTGGGAGCTACATCGCTGCTTTTTGCTGGCAAGGCTTCCGTAAGTACAAGAAGCATACCAGCTCCCATCAGAAATATCGCGACTGCTTTAACCATCTTGTGCTGTTGCGTTACAAATGTCAAAAGTGGACTATCCGTTTAAATATAACTCACCCAACCAAGTAAACTTTAAAAAATAATTATCATTTATGTGTAATGACTAATATACTAAAAATATTGTAATCAATGTCATTAAAATGTAGTTAGTATTTTAAATAACAGCAATTTGTGCAAAACTTAACATAATTGGGGAAATCCAACATACGTAAAATATTTTTGGATAGTAAGTGCGCATAATTAATTAACTATAAATGACCGTTGATAACAAATAATAATGCATATGTATATTTTTAAACTATAGGTTTTCTTATCACAAAAACGTATCCCCCAAGAAAATCTAATACTTATATCAATGTTTAAAAATGTACTAATGAATGCATGACAGAAACTTAAATATTTGCGATTTTTCCGTCCGATTTTTTTCAACAAGTTTCCATATTACGTTGGTTTTATGGCACACGATACGTAGTAGGTGCAAGGATTTGTAATACAAGTGGTTATGATAAATCGGATTATTAAGATGAAACTATTTATATTTTATTTCGTTTAGTTTTACAATTTAGTATGATTTGATTGAATGAATTCATTATATAACTTTACATCTTATTACATAACTGTATAGTTAAGTTTTTATTTTAGTTAAAGAATTTTATTTGTTACAAAGTGATAAAAGGTAAACTGCAAATTTAATTTCGTATTTTTTAAACAATAATTAAATCTTTATTCCATGCCCTCCCCCTCCTCCATTTCCTCCAGCTCCATCGCCACCTCCATTTGCCCCAGCTCCACCAGCTCCATCATCACCTTTACTTCCGGCGTAAACTTTCACCGAACCGATTACGTTGGCTGAGAAAAAGAAAGAAATTTTTAGTAGTTTACAAAAATCAGTTGAAATACATATTTTTTACGATGCATACATAAATGAATTTGTTATTCTTACCTCCATAAGGGTCGGCATTTTCAATTGCCTCCTTGGAAACAATTCGATTTTCTTTGACTTCTTCAGCTTTGGAAACATAAAGACAAAATAATAAAAGCAGGAA
>JAQFZG010003589.1:0-13315 GCA_034695465.1 Entomobrya nicoleti | reverse complement strand
TCAGACCCCCATACCCCCTGTGACCTGAGATATGGGGGTCACAAGGTCACATGCATTTTAAATGGCAATTTTTTTTACTGTCGATTCTGATGCAGGATCAATAGCTGATCAAGTACATGCATACATATATGGTTATGTACATCATATTCCATGCCGCATCGGTAGTTTCATATCAGAATTTTACATTCTTCTCGTTTTTTTTGTCTTTTCTATATTTAACTATGTCATCCATGAACAAACAAATAATAGAGTTTGTTGTGCAGCCGATGATGCACCTTAGAAAAAAATCGCGGACTGATTTCATATTGCGAATGGGATTGAGACTGAGACGCGATGAGAGAGATACAGATAGTGAGAGTGAGAGAAAGATTGGGATTTTGTGAAAAATACAAAGTGCAAGACACAGAGACTACTTGTGATGATTTGCATTCTTCTTTCGTATTCCATCCAAAATCCCAGCAGTTTGTTTTGCTAACTTGCCCGTTACACTGCTTTGCTGTTTGTATGCTTTTAAAAATATTGCTGGCTTCTTTTGATCATTGCAAATTACCTTTTCGTGTGAATCATTCTTGGTATTTATCAAGTTGTGATAATACAAATTTTGTATTTTTATGTTTTGAGAGAATGCTGGTAGAAATCGTATTTTATTTTGACGTTTTCGTGGATCCTTGCTTGTTTTCTGTTCTTTCTATTCTTGTAAATACGCCGCGTAAGTACTTACAATGATGGTTATACAAACAAACAGCAACATAGTTTGTGGTGATCGCAAATGATTCGGAATAATAGCTTCATATTCATTATAAGTGTAAAAGATGTACATAAATCAGAAGTTCAAATTAGAGGAAGGTTTATGTTGAAAGTACACTTTCAGAACAAAATTTTATTAAATACACATCATAATATTCAGTTATTCTTCATTGTAATTGTAATACAGCTTAACACGTCATATAATTTTTCATTTTTATAGCAATATGCATCGTTTAACAGTTTTATATTTTTGTTATAAATATTTATAATCATCATTTATTACATTTGGGGTTTAACTCATTGTCCTTATGTTATTCCAAAGATTTGGAATAATTTAACAGCGCATATATATTTACTGATTTAAGTCTTACTTCGATTTCCATTTTTTAGAATTATTTGAAACGTTTAATATGCAACAAATTAAAATTGACATCTGAATGTTTCTCTGTGTTTACGGATTACGGATTCATAGATTGTACTTAGCAAATTCTATAATTAATTAGATTTCTGGTTTTTTTGTCGTGGGCGTTTATTTAGTTAGGAATTGACATACTACAGCTACAAACTAACATATCATGTACTTCCCATCATTAAAATTAAACATAGTTGAATAACCGCTATGTACAAGTTGTTTAGTAGTATTAATAATAACAGGAATAATGGTTTTTAGCTAGCTGCCAAAGTGTAATTCGCAAACAAGTCTTCAAAGATTTTTTCACCTTTTTTCATACCAACTTAAACTACACCTTTGTCGGTCTGCTTAGACACATTTTTATTCTAACAACGACAAGGAACATGAATTACTACAGCAATAATACAATGAAACTTACCAAAATTTTCAATACACAAAGTAAACGGACTAATGTTAGGTAACTATGAAATTAACAGCCTAGATTTAACTACCTAATGGAAGCATTAACAAACTTACGACTTGTAATAACATCCGTATTGGTGTATAAGTTGTTGCCGATGTACACTTAATCGGAATTCGACAATTTTATTATATCAATTAGTGATGATTTGTTGGTTTTCATAAGATTTTTTTTGAAGATTTTGACATACTTGACGGGTTTTTGTAATGAATTATATCGTTGAAACAGATCACATTTTTATATACACAATTGTCGTAGTATCAATTATTTGACAGTTATTTTTTCGATTACAATAAAGCTTAATAAATACTAATAATAATAATTCATTGTTAAAAAAAGATTTTGCTTTAACGAAATTGAAATATGAGCCAGCCTTGCGATCTCACTAACATGTACATACATGCATATTTACACAAATCAATTGTCGACGAGTAATGGCATCACGGAGAATTACAACAATCATAACAATAATAACGATTCAATTCATACCATTTTTATCAAAATAAGTAGCCAGCATTTCGAAGGTGTCTTGAAAGGTACATGTAGTTTTCAATAACCGTTATTGATTTTTAAATTAATAATTAAATATTATTATAATTAAAGTGTAGTATGGCGTGTATTATAATGTGATTTTAATTACTTCTTGCACCCATTCATATATTTTCTGGCATGTATTACGAGAAATTTGGTTTTAACATTGGTAATAATAATAATACATTCGTAATTGCTCATTGCTAAATGGAATTAGTTTCTGTTTAATTTTTCCTTAAAGTTGAATTAATTGTGTGTATTTTAGCAGTCTCTTTAGAAGTGCATATCCGAACCATGACTATCGGCCAATGCGAGGGGCGACATGGAGACAAAGTCTTCATGGGAGGATGATGAAACAACAGAAGCTTGATCGGCAGATTTTAAACCCGCAGATGCGCTACCTTCACCGACGTCAGTACTGTTGCTCCTCCCACCCAACACAAAATTTTGCAAGGATGGGAACCGTTTTTTGTCATTTGAAGTTAGCGAAGAAATGTGATTGAAACAGCAAGGCTGAGAAATCTCACTTTTCTTTGGCTTCACGAATTTCGACTTTATTGATGATTTAACGCTCGTCTTGTCCTTTTTCCCTTTTGACTTTACTTTGGAGCCGGAGAGACTTATGTTTGCAAAATCAGATGTGAGTTTATCCACTCGTTGGTAAAATAGTTCAGCACATTCTTCATCATCGAAGCTGAGGCCAATGATTTTAGTGTGGTCGGTGGACAAGTGCATTGTATGAAAAGTATGAGATCCTTCCATGACCTTGTAGCTGCTTAGGTTGTCAATTACATCTTTCCAGAGTGCAAGCCCAGAGCCTAGCTCTGCGAGTACAATTTGTATACGTCGTTTGTCCCTTGATTTGGTTTCTCCCAAATCTAAAAGTAGCACCGGCACTCCGGTGTACTTGAGTACCCATTCCCCATCAGCAATGTTACTGGCTGGTGATGACAATTGACCAGTGTATGAACTATTGCTCTGCTGATTAGACAGGGATGAATTTGGCCTGGAAACAAAGTTCGACTTGCGCATACAATACAAGTTTGCCAAGCAATCGGCTACGAAAATTGAAGTTTTTCGCCCCATTAGAGCGTACTCAATCTTCATGTGATCTTTCTCAGAAATCCTAGTCGGGTTCTCAATCCCACTGTCATTTGCTTCGAGGATGGAGCCCTCATCGGGACTGGAAGAATTTCTCCCTGTGTTGGGAACTGCATATGGATCAGGCTCGGATGCAGAACAAGATGAAGACGTTGCCGCTGAAACGGAAGAGTAGCCTTCGCTACCTGTGCAGCTGGAGTCAGAAATTGGACCAGGAATAATAATCTCACTTCCACTTACTCTTCCACTGCCGCCTCCTGATCCATCACAGTCATCGCCTGCGCTGCTACCTACTCTGTGATGGTGAAATCCGTCATAATCAGGTTCAGGAATGATAAACTCCCCATCTATGTCGATTTCTCCTGTACCTGTGCTCGAGGCACTTACACTTGCGGAACCAGATCTGTGATGAGACCTTCGACTAATAGGTTCCCCAGTACTGCCAGCCCCTACGCTTCGACTGCTTTTCAAAGTTGCACTTCGGTGAACTTTGGTCGAGGATGATGACCCGTTGCAAGAGAGTGCTTCCTCGTATAGACTTCTTCCTCCCGCACTTGTTATCTCCATTTGACCAAACGCATCACGCACATCCTCATCCTCTTCGTCATCATCTTCCTCTACACCATCGTCCACAGCACCACCAGGCAACGCATCAGCTGCCGTGTAAAACGAAAACATTTGACTGTTTCGATGACTTGCACATGATTTGTTGGGGGAAAATGGGTCGTTCACTTTTATTCTGTACTCATCAATGCAACTGACTTTGTACGGATTCGGGTCATCTTGATAGCGTGATTTCTCTCTCGCATTCATATTTCCATTATTATTGTTCATGTTGCCAATGCCTCCTATCCCATACACTTTAGGCGGAGGAATGGGTTTCTTCTGTTGCATGAAAGTTGAAAAGTTTGTCTTTGGCATGTACGAATTTGCCATCAGATTCACATTGCTTGAAGCTCCACTAAGAACAGGATGATGATTGAACGAACGATGACTATTCTCAGCGCTCGTGACTCCGCAAGACTTGGAAAAAGATTCCAAGTGCGGCGTGGATGGGTAGTGACGAAGGAATCCTCCTGATGACCCTTCCCTCCTATCATTTAACATGGTATGTCGTCCCGACATTTTATAACTTTACAAAAATGTGCAATTGTGTTCTTTTAAAAATAACCCTTCCAAATCTACTGTCTCGTCACATTATTATCACTCACTCCAAACCTTAAAGTCAAAGTTTTAAACCTGAATACACCTCAACAGTTTTAAACTGCATGCATCTACGAACTTGAAAGTTTAGAAACACTTTAAAAATGTTTCTTGCTTCTTAATACAGCAAACGTTTTCTTTTTATCACACTCAATTTATCTACTTCACTTTAGCAAATGACACATCACTTTGTTCATCACCTTTACTCACTCAGAATCAAACATGCACAAAAATCACTGTTCATCATCAGATAACGTAATACGCTTACTACAGCACAACAGTAACCAAGAAATAAAAAACTGCTGCAACAATTTTTAAAAATCCTTTTGCTTGATTCTCTCAATTCTTTTCAATATTATGGAAACGGTTGGATGCGTCTTTTTTTACAAAAAAAGCATCCTACTGACTGTAGAACAGCTTCAGCTTTGCTTCCTTGAAGTCTTCTTTACCTTATTGCCTTGAACTTGATATAATATACACAAACACAAAAAATATGTTTATCTGGTTGTGAGTATGCTACAATACTATCAAAGTACGTTTTTATCTCATCAACAGTTTTTTCTTAAAGAAAATGCTTTCTTCATTTAGTCAAACACGCTCTTCTTCTTCTATTGCATTGTTCCTTATTCATGCGTTGTTGTTGTTTTGTTGCTTTTTTCAATTGGATTTACTACCGCACCGTAACACGCTCTGTTTGCTTTTATGAGCCCAAAAATATTATTATTACCTAGTTTATAAATTTATGAAAAAAATACAAACTGTTTCTGCTTTGCACTTGCAGAAAAACGTTTACATGAATTAACTTACAAACTAGAAAAGATTTTACCATTCAGAAAATCAAGAGAAAGACTCAGAGTTGAATTCATTAAATAAAGCTAACTTATAATTTTCCACTAAATTTTTTATACACATGTGGCCGCGGTGAGCAGACAAGGTCGAAAGGGTTTTTACTGTTAATAATGACGAGACTCAATGCGTCTTCTTCCTGTTGCTGCCAAAAACGCTCAGCGCTCCACTCTACGAGGAAATCTTTAATCTTTTCTCTCACTTCTTTTGATTAAGTCAATAGTCTCTGGGATAAATTGAGAGAAACAAAGACGGAAGCTGCCCGGTCAATCTTTTCACTTTACTGGCTCAGTTAATAATGATCCCTCCTCTACTCTTGTCTTCGTTGCATAAAAAATAAATTTAACTGAAGGTCAAGGCTATAACTGGATCCAACGAGACTCACAGGTACAAATATTTTTACGGCACGGGGTATTTCTTTTCATTCACGATGTAACCACAGAAGATGCATCTTTACGACTTCCCTATGTATTTTTAAAAAAGGAGTAAGGTTTAAAAAATAAGTTTAAATGTACAAATGTACCATTCAATTATTATTGCATAGCTAATTTTCATCCAAATTATTTGCTATTATGTAATTTACTATAGTATACACGGAAATGAACTAAAGTAAAAAAAAAGACTTTACCTATTGACTTCTACACCATAACCAACTCTTCAATAGACTTTTCACTTGAATTCTTGAGTATAATAGACCTTCTTTCCCTCTTTGTTCAGAATGCCTTTTTAACTTTATGTAATGCCGATGCGGTTTGTCTAACGGTGATAAAGATTATCTTCCTTCTTTTTAAGCTTTGAACTAAATTCATATACACTTCGGTCCCAGGTTTTATCCTGTGGGTGGATTATTGCTCCATTTATAAATCTAAAAAAATAGACAACAAAAAAGGTTAAGGTTGAATTAGCAAATTTAATACATAATATGTAATACATAATAGAAAACTAATACAAATCAATCAACACGTTCTGGTGTGCAGCAGGTTTTTTACATGTAAAAAATCTGCCGTTAGGAAACATTATCAAACTATCGTCTCGGTCATTTATGGCCTAATAATATTCTATATAATATCTCATTCCTGACATTATTTCAAGCTGATGACAATTATCGCTAGTATATTTACCATCATTTTTAACACTAGTATAGTAACACATCGCTAGTATTTTTAAAGCTGAATGTCACACAAAACCAGGAATTGTAAATACGCAAATGTAATTCTTTACTACATGTTTTTTTTACTAAATAAGCTAACTGTTCATGCACGTATTTCTTTTACTTGCATACAAGAAAGATTTTTCAAACTTCGAAAATCATATAATATTATGATTTCCACCTGGTGCATTTATGTTTCAATGTATCACACATTGAAAATACCACAACACGTTTTCTAAAGTTTTAAAAATGTATTTGACTTCATATACTGATGTGCCAGATAGCTAACAAGCTATACTAAAAATATCTGCTGCTGTGCTGGGTAGTTTAAAAAGATTGATGAACGAGCTTAAATAGTTTTAAGCTACTCATGTTCATGCTGCTATTATGATACACATATCTCGTCATCGTCACAGGTCACTTCTTTTCATTTTTTCTCTTAAAAATCATGATAAAAATAACAAGATCATTTTTTCTTATGTGAAATTATATGCAGTTTTACTTTATACCACTATTTTTTGCCACTTTATACAGTTTTCAGTGAGAAGTCTTGAATTTCTGTCTAATCATGGTACACATTGCACACTATGTTTACTATTATCAATCACGTCACGTCATCTTTTAATGTAAGCGTAATGTACAGCCAGAGTGTACTATTACGTTTTTTAAATCTAAGGCTTACTAGACTCATTTAAATGCATTTAAACGAAAAGAAGTTATCAGTCTTTGAGTAAAACATTTTTAAGAGGGTGTTTTTAAGAACTAAAAATCAATAGGATATATTTTACAGTTTGTCATTTCGGGAAAGTTGAACAAAATTAGATGGTAAACAACCTTGAAGTGCTATTAAAATTACTAAATTTTAGTACTCTTTTTGTCATTAAAATGTGTAATGTACATGTACATATGGATATAATTTTATTGAAGTTCATGATAAGATGAGTGTCAAAATATTTATATTTCAAGTGATATCTGTTTAAGGAAAAACATGATTGAAATTAAAATTAATTAGTCACGTTTTAATTATTCACTTGAACGAGAGAACTAATAAAAAAGAATAACAATTATTGTTTTCAATATACACATGCCATGCAACAAAGGAAGGTCAGGTCAATTTTTATGACTTTTTGTGTTGAGCAAGTCGCACACGGGATTTCGGGTCAGTTTGAAATACTAAAGCCGAACAAACGGAATCCCTGACATTCAGAGATATTTGAGGCAAAACCTCGGAGTTAACGTCGGTTGTAAAAAACTAAAGCGTTTTAACTAATGCAACATTACTAAATTATTAATTACTATAATTCTTCTACATAATCTTCGAAGTCAGTGTAATATTCAGAGGTGTCAATGAAATGACCGTTGGACAGAATGTACATATATTTTATAAGAATAAAGAGTTGATATTATTATCACTTTTGATTTTATGTGTATGCAGTATACTAGTATTAATACAGACTACAACACACACCTTAGTTTGTGCGACACATAAAAATGATAACGCCAAGAATAGAAAAATCATTGCTAATTTAAATGTAATTTTGCATTAGGTTTTCGCATTCGCATCATCGTAATGGTAACATCCAATATATTTATGTTAAATGTAGTGGAATGGACGTGATAAGTCATAAGTTGATTGTAGTGATGTCGCGTAAAGAAACAGCGTGAACGTCTCGATCATTCTTTGAGCTGATGACTAGAGATGACACCCGCACAGCAGCTTTTGTCATTTGCCGTTTGTGAGAGAACGTGACCATGTCTAGGACAAGTTGCTATTATATATATTACCCCAACGAAGAAGATTAAGTTAAGACGAGAATCTGGTCGTCGTAAAGTACGTTAATTATTAAATAAAACTTAGATTGCATTATTAGTGGAGGTCATCCTCCTATTATTTAGTTGGTTAGATAATCAAGAAAAAGAATGCTAATTTCTATAACAAACACTATTTCTATCTTGAAAGGGAAAATTTGAAAGGGCTTAATCCAAAATTATTTTCTTCATCAACAGAACTAACCGTCTGACACTTTAAAGAAATGTGTACAATGATGACAACCACGAGACCACCTACTGCCGCCTAAACCGCTGCATTTTATAGTATGTTCAGTTGAACATGGATACCTTGAGATCAATCAAATAGAGAGAAGAAATAAAAGAGATTGTGTAACTATTTTGACGACGTTTAATTTTTATTGCCATTGCATATTGCGTTATTTTATTTACGGCGGAATTGAAGCTGATGATGATGAGAGAACGTGACAGAAAAGGTGGTTACCATGGCATCGCATATACAAATTCGCAAACTTATGAGGAAAAAGCTCAAACTGGCAGAAGAACAACAATATGAGGATGATAACAATGATTTTAAAAAACGCGCAAGGTTGATTTTTGTTAGCAACTACTTTTATGTTACTTTTTCTTTCTTTGCAATTTTGATAGCATATCCTTAATTAATAGCATAAAGCATGCTACCGGTAATTAAAATTACCTTTTTTTTCTTTCTGAGACGTCTCAGTAGTTTGTAAGCTGACAGTAATGAAGTAACAGTTAATTGTTGATTTGATTTGCAAAAGTAATGACAATTTGTTATATAGTGACATGACAACTACGTGTTTTTAGCAATTGTTCTTGAGACAGATCAGAATTTGTGATGATGGCAATGATGGTATGACAACACCAAACATACTAATATATATACCTAGTACTTGTTTTCTGAGAAAGAAAAAGGGTTAAAGAAAATAACAAGACTTAAGGTGTACGGTGGTATGGTAACAATGTCATGATTATTTTATGGTGATTGTGATGATGAGGTTGTTGTAAGGTGACGAGGAGAGGATTTATACTTGAGTGATATTATTTAACTTTGAAAAGACAAAAGCGCAAGTCATTTCACTTGCTGCTTCTTTACACCGCTTAGTTTTCTTAAAACCATAGATATTGGTATCCACCCCCGCATGACTGTATAGTATTTACTAACGAGAGTTTACTTTTACTAAGCTTAACTTACCAAAGTCTTCAGCATGATTTTGTGAAAAGCCCTTTCGTTTTTAAGCCAACTCATTTTCCTACGTCGCCTATTTTCCAATTATCTGCCTATATAAAAATGGTTCAAATTGGTACAATGTTTAGAGTTATGAAACTAATAATTGTAAAAATGCAGGAAAATTAAGAGAAACTATTCAAGTGTCATGCTAGTTTATTTGCCACTTACAGCTATTACCTGTCATGTTACCTAATTCGTTATAAAAAGAAGATTTTCCACCTTGAAAAAAATCTATTATACTTTTTACACTGGAATATCTAATGTAACGTAACTAAACTGAAAATTGAAAACTACAATACATCATATATGTATACGTTAAACAAAATACAATAACATGCAAGTAATTTAATTTATTCAGAATTCGTACATCACGGTCATGTTTTTCCACGTTTCAAATCATATTCTAAGTGCATTTTTTTTGTTTCTATACCTTTTTGCAGAAAAACTAACACTAAATGGTAATAATATTCTAGTAAACTGTCACGAATAATCGTGAGTCACTTGAAGTTCTTCATCTAGCTTTACCATCATATCAGCAAGCTCTATCAACAGGAGCGTAACAGTTTTTTTTGCTTACTTTTGTAATTATTTCTGGTGAAGATGACAATGAGGACGAATGATTACAAATTTTTGAGGATAGTGTCCTCAAATTGGGTATATTAAATAATAACCCCAGTCGTATACATACATATACACATATGTTTATGCATATCTCGTCGTTGCTTTAGTTATCTTTTAAAAAAATTTATTGTCATTTTACCCTTTTTCGTGCTAATCTTTTAGCAATTTACTTTTAAAAGTAGAAGATTCCCTTTGTCACCTTGATCCACTGACCGTTCATGGACACAGACACCTTTTGCACAAATTTCAGGCTTTATCCAAATACGTGTGTATACAAATGTAATTCATTTCAAAAACACGCACGAGTTTTGCCTGAAAGCATGATTTAGTCACAGTCAGCATCCGTCCAACATCACAATCACTCAACTCTAATTGTTTTTGATACTATGATTAATGATAATACAACCTGAGGCTAGTAATGGTAACACGTTTTGTATAATGTATGAGGATTCTAATTGTGTGTGGATTTTAGAGCGACTAGCTGTGCTGGAAGTATGTACATTTTCAATTAAACTGGAGCCAATAAAATCACAAGGAGGACAGAAAACTCTCGTAGCCTTAACACGTGAACAACGAGGTGAAAAATATGACAAGCAATATCCTAGTGCCGGTTGTAAAAATGATGCTGGAAGTCAGCCCACTTAAAAACGATTTTAATCTTTTCCTATAAAATAACAGCTTGGATCCTTTCATATCAACGCTTGAGAAATACTATCTACTATCTTATTTTATGTGCCAATTAAACATTAAGCACTTAAGCAATGTAAATAAAAATGGCTTAGTGCATATTAGTTCTGGTTGTAGTTGAGTATACAAATGCACAAGGAACGTAAAATATTTTAAGCAAACGGTCAATATTTTTCCGCATATCGATTTATGTATTTGGAAGGCGACAACATTTTTCGTTGCCTTTTTTATCTTTTATCGATTAAAAATCCCAGTTATTACCCTTTTACCGGTGATATATATCACGAAGTAATGATTTTTGTCACTACTTAATAAATAGCACATGGCAGTCTGTAACACCGTCGTCGATACAAGCGAAAATCTAGGTAGAACAGATTACGATTACGCCAAAATCAAATGGAAGGAGCAATTTTATTTTACAAATTTCTAAAACTGAGCACAACTTTTCTGATGCGTTAAAACGCACAAGTTATCAGGTTTTCGCTGACAGGAAAGTTTGCAAAAAGCAATCACTTCTAAGAGCATTATCATCGTAAAAGATTATCAACAAAATAAAAAAAACTACAAGCTGCATACATTCATCCTTTTTTAACGTAAAAAATTTATCCACTGACTCATAAAGATGATGGTATAAAACTTTCCGTATAAAAAGATGACCTCCTACACACATAGATAAGTCATTCGGTTTACTACTCGCTTCATTTCCTCCTACACGCAACAAGTTAGGTTCGCTCGTACTTTTGTTGCATTAGAGTTTTACAGAAGTGACTATTGTTTTTGCTACAGCCTGCACTCAAAATGAAAAAGCTGACCGAAGCTTTTTCATTTGTTTTTGACATATAACTATGTAAATATTGACTCTACTTGCCGTTTAGTAGCGCTAAAGTAGAACAAAGATAAACGCTACACAAACTGACTGTTTACTATGATGATCACGATGGCAGTGTCCTTGCACAATTTTTCACCAAATAGGAGTCACTCAATCGAACAAGACTCCAGAAAAGGCAGACAATGCAAAAATGGTAAGAGCAGAACCTTTCCTAATACCATGCAAAGACAAACATTTTATTCCATTTTGCATACTGCCAGACCATTTACTATTCTGAATTCTAGCTTGAACTAATCAAAAGTGACGTTTTATAAAATAAACCATTACTTGAGCAGCCAAAGTGCTACAAAGCAGCAATATATTTGCAACACATCAACTATTCGTTTTATAAAACAAATTATATGCATACATACCTTGAAAATATTTTTGTAAATTTTCTCCGATTAGGAAGATTCACTTCACATTCCAAAATAGCTTTAATGCTACATTAAATTCACTGGCTAACTCTAGTCAACACTTCAATGTATGTTTAATAAACTGGAAATATTTAAACTTAATATCTCGATAAAAATCGTATGATATAAATATACAAGTTTGAGAAGAACATCACAAGAATTGGCTTAGTGACTCATATGTATTTCGTAAGAATGGCGTTTCTTCATAAATCTATTTTTATTGAAAGCCATTATACTCGAATACAATCACAATTACACATTTGACGACCTTTTCAGAGAATAAAACTTTAGAATGTCAACACACAAAGCTTTGTTCTAGAAATATATACGATTTCTCAGTTTCTCAGAAGGCGTTTTAAGGTCGATAGTATGGCATGACATGAACGAACACTAATTTTGTTTTAACTCAATGTTTTCCTTAATCAGATCAGAAAAGATACGATACTTGATTCAATACCACAAAAATGCGTCACTTTACAATAGATCGTGTATATTATACATACTCGATTCAACCTAGGCAAACTGTCCTTGTCTTAATAAGTTTAACGAAAACATTCCTTCAATTCCCAGATAGCTTGTTTCGAACAGAACTGATCCTACTGCTGTGCTCTAGCACTGGAGAACATGATATTATTCCACATGGACTACACTGTAGAAGCGGTAGCAACTGCGCCAAAGCTTCGGCAACACTAACTGCACACAAGCGACAGTAAAGCACCTCGCCAACATCCAGCGGATCATCACCACCATACCATCAGTTAGTTAACAACACACATGACATGACTGACAACACTCGTCTCAGCCTCTTCTCTTTCTGCTTCTTAATGATAAAGCATTAAAAATCTAAAATTCAAGACGATATGTTACTCCTTTCACGATCGCTGCCACTCAACAAAACTATAGTATGAGTATGACATATTTCAAGAAAGGCAACGAGAAGATCATGAATGAGTAGATAAGTGTGTATACATATTGCATTGTATGTATAAAGTTTCAGGATGAATAGAGGATGGGTGATGATTCATCGCTGCATCCCCCACCATCACCATCATGGCATCATCATCTTTACATCACAACACAGTTAATAAAACAGTCACGTTATAATAGACAACTTATTATAAAGCAAGCATATGTGTTGTGTATGTATGTATATGTATATTTATATGAATGAACGCGACATTAGTGAAAAAAGACATAGAAGCTTAAAATAAATTATGTCTCATCATCAACAAC